>JAOVVB010096935.1:0-13171 GCA_028570985.1 Heterobranchus longifilis | reverse complement strand
GTAACCAGCCAGTGGGGAAAAAGTAGACAGCTAGGGGGGGGGGGTCCAGGGGCGTGCCCCCTCTGGAGAAACATTTTGGCTGTAAAAGCCCAAATTCAGACAATTCTAATGCCAATATTCCATCATAAACACTGATCTTAATTATTGCATATTCTTGCCTAGTTTGCCTACCTTATTGTAAACATGTAGTGAATTATTGTAAAGGAGGCTTCTTGTGTGTCTGTATAGCTATTGGTATTGAAAACCATATTCCTGACTGATCAGAACTTTGTAATTAAGAACCATTAGACCTCATTTATTATTCATTCACTCACTGTAAGGTTCATCAAGACATGACATGGTTAATGCATTGTTTTACTAAAAACATAAATGCAGTCCTATTCAATGAAAATAAACAAGGTCATTTTAAGGGGGTGGGGGGGTGCATGTTTTTAATCCCATGTCTTTAGCTAGCCTATGTATTGGTTTTAAATTCAAGTATTTATTAAATAAACCTGTGCTAAAAATAACAAAACATGTGAATCACTTGACTCTGAAATCATGTGATTCTACTGAATCATAAACTGATGAATTGCTGTAAAGAATAATTCATCCATTCTTTCATTCAATAAGTTCAAATTTCTATAATAAAGTAGCCGGCTGGATTTAAATGAGTAGTCAGCTGTTTGGCTGGCAGCAGTCATTACATTTCAAATAATCTCGTGTGAAAGTGGTGGTGAGACTTGTGAACCACCAACACCTTTTTTTTTTTTTTCTCCAAATGATTTAAAACATGAAAACTTTTACTATCACAGTTGAGAATACAAACATCCCACCTTTATAATCTGAGATGTGTACAGAAAGGCTTTGTGAGGTCCAGTGGGAAGACAAGAGTGAGTCATGAGGCTTGTATGTAAAGAGTGCTTGGCAGGAGAAGGAAAGAGACTCATCTGTATGTGACCTCATGCTGACAAGGAAAGAGTAAAGATAAGAACAAGTGATTCGGCCGCTGCTGACACAGGGTGATGATGCACAGCAAAAACCATGCCAGCATAAGAAGGAAAACAAGTACATTTGTGATATACAAGAACATGAAAGTGGATTCCCTGGTGCTCACACTACACTGAGAAGTTGAGAACATAAATTAAGTTTCATTCCTGATCACAATGTACGTTCAGTACAAAAGAACATCACCTGATGTTCTTACAACAAAAACAATATTGGCTACAGTGTGGCTAACTCAGAGGGAAAATTAAGACTCCGCCATATTAAAACAATGAAATTCATAAAACAATTGGAGGAAATCACTGCAGTTAACATGGCATACTTCTAACTTTCCTCAGACAAGCCACAGTGGCATTTCTGAATGGCATTTTATCACAGAAGCCCGTTCTAACAAACCCTGATCCGTGCTTGACATGACTGGACACTTCCACATGCCACAGGCTCTGGTTAGGTTTTAAATCACTGCTATGGAAATGTACTTTGCATACATGCATGTGGTGCGATGGTGTAGGTGTGGTTCCTGTGAATGTGAAAGTGTAAATGTATTTGCAATGCAAATACTGCAATGAATTCTACTTCAGAAAACGATCACTAGCTAATCTCATAATTCCAGACTAATCTCAGTGGTTACCCATAGCATTTCAGCACTACTTCAAAATGTGAAAAGACGGATAGAGAAGGTGTGGTGCCCTCTGTCATTACAGATGAGCAGCAAAGTAATCTGTAACCCTGAACCACATTTCTTTTTAACTTTCTTTTGACCTGATTTAGGTTTGCAAATGCAACACTACATGAGCTGTAATTCCTACAGTTGTGGACTTCTAAAATATAGGCTTTGCCTCATAATAACATATGAACTGCATGGCTTTCTCCAAATAGTGCTTCAGGTGGCTGTGGACTGAAGGACCACTGAATAACCTGTCATGCCAAATCCAACATCTGATTGCATCTGCAACGACAGGTTCCCAATCTTTTCCATATTTGGAAACCATTTTACTTAAATCTAGATTTTGTTGTCTGTCCCCTGGCAATGAGAAAACTGTTACAAGCAGGTTGGTCATTGCGGCCTACATACACACCATTCTAGGGCTAACTTCAAGTGAATGTTAGGTGAAATTTAACTAGTTAATCCAGATTATAGGGGTGATCCGATAGGATGCAGATCAGAGGGTTTTCTGACCCTAGTTTGAGAACCACTGGATTAGGCTCTGGGCATCGATGGGAAGAGACAAAAGGCATTAGCTGTGGTGTAGCCAGACAGGGAGCTAGCTGATGGAGATAGTGAAACACCAACACTGATTGTGTGCACTCCTTTCCAGTAAAGCCGCAATGTAACGTTAAAGGCTAAGCTAACGTTTTGGGAAGAAAAGCGGTGCGCATCACCATCCTTTGCTAACGATGTGTGCACGTATGCTAGCTAACTACGGTGAATGTGCTGTTTAAAATGTATTATCAACTCAGACGGTTCATGTATTGGCATTTTCTCCAGCCAAAAAACATACCTGGTCAACGGGGAGATTGATAATTTCGCTGATGGGCTGCAACAGAGTGGATCCAGTGCATGATGCTGTCGTTTGGGTAGCCATGCTTGGTCGGCGTCCGTAAATCCTTTCTCTCTCCTTCCTCCGTTTCACTTCACTCCCCTCGGCTGCTGCGATGATACACTGCTGCTGCTGCTGCTGCTGCTGTCGCTGCGACGGGCTGGACGGTGTCATCCACAGCATACATCCAACAAAGAGTGTAAAACCACGACGAGATAACCACTAGTTGACCACTTTCTCGGTCGTGTCTATAAGGTGACCCCAGATTTGCAAAAACCAATCGAAAACTCTCGCGAGACTCATTACCCGACCACCTAACCCGAACCATACCATTCGAGGTTGATGGATGCCTAACCATACCCATTTTACCATACCATTCGAGATTAATGCCTAGCCATACCAATATAACATACATATCCCAGATTAATGCCTAACCTTACCCATCTCGCGAAATGTTGGCAAATCCAGGGTTATCTTCTAGCCACGACCCACTTTCTCTTCCGTCTGATGTCCGCTAGGAGCAAAAGACGTATTTTTAGCTAGTAGTCGGTAAAAGTGCCTCACATTAGCGTAAGGGGTGTCATTTTCGGTGTTAGTAGTCTACTCTACTGACAAAAACGTTAAAACATACTAAATGTTTTGTTTTAAGAGGTGACTAAAGAACTTTCCTGGACGTCCCTGTTGTGTATGCGTATATGTCTTCTTGTGTCGAAAATCAATATTCGTGTCGGTTTTATGGTTTTTACATGAAAAGAGAAATTGTGTCTTCCTGTTTGCTAACCTCTTTTGTGCCTGCTCATCAAATTTATACAAATATTTGCACGCTACCCACGAAGGAGACAATGGTTACCATGCTGGTAGAGTAGGACGTGAACTATCTTGATAGTGGAGTCTCTTTGACAACAATAAAAATGGTGATAATGTGGGTGGAGAGATGGCGGACCAGCCCTCCGTTATTATGACCATCTATTTTTGACCTATCGCATGGAGAAAGGGAAGTCCATCAGCCAATCCCACTTTGGGGTTCTTGATTTACAGTCTTCAAAGCGAATTGAATTTGAACGGAACAGTGTTGCATCCCGTCACCCCCCGCCCCTCTCACATTTATAGCATTCCACACATGAAGGAGAAAAGTGTGATGTAAGGGGGGCATTTGGCAGGATTCATTTGAGGAAACGACTACAATGAGGCCAGTGATGGTTGTTCAAAGTGAACAGCGAGGTCTGCATCTGCACGATCTATATTTCAAATGTGCATTGTGTTTTTAGTTTGGCTCTGCTTGTAAGACAGAAGAAACATATGTTGTTACCTTTCCCTGTATAATATTGATTGCACTGCATCATGAAGTTGTTTAAAGCCCCTTGAGGCAAATTTGTGATTTGTGATGTTGGGCTATATAAATAAAAATTGACTTGACTTAACTTGGCAATGAAAATATAGTACATGTTACTCGGCAAGGTATGACAATAAAGCATAGGTCGACTTTATAAACTTTTTACACTTCTAGTTGCTGCAAAGACGGGACAAAGTGAGCACTACATTGTGCATGAAAATTAAACTATTGTGATCCAATCAGATAGCTATTGGTTGCCTGAATTGTTATGCAATTGCCCCTGGATAACTTGCAGCAGCCTTTTATTCTTCACTGTCTATCAGCACCACCTAATGGTTTAACTGTCTTTTAAGCTTAGACCATGGATGTATAATTAGACATGATGAAACCATATAATATGGCTCATGGAGATGTATGGCTGCACAAAACCAGACTTCCGGTTAGGGGGGTTGTTGTGACGTATTACCACCATATATATATATATATATATATATATATATGTATATATATAATTATTATTATTATTATTATTATTATTATAAAATATAAAAAAACATGTAAGAAATGTAATGCAATTATAATAGGAATGACAACATATAAAAACACTCATAATCAAACTTATGACTCACTATGGCATAGTTTGGACTTAATACATCATAATGTTGACTTAGAAAATCAAAATTTGGCTAACTATCGCAGTCAAAATTTGGATTGATATCAATAAGGGTAGAAACAACTCTCTGTATAATGCAATAGGACTACAGTTCAACAGAACCACAAACTACATCCTGAACCAACACCTTTCTAAAACACTTTCAACAAAATTGGAACATTATAGCCTCACTGAAGATAGGATTTATTGCAGGACTGTTGTATAGACTGCATTAGTTTTAGCTAAGTGTACATAATAAACTGGCAACTGAGTGTTACCAATATATGTTGTGTGTTTGTTAGATGGCAATATATTTTGCAAATTTAATTGAATGTGAATTCATTTTTATTTGATAGGGACGATGCATTTTAACATCCAATACAGAGCATGAAACACAGAGTTTATAACTATTGCTCATTTTTTAACTAATACGTTTCAAAGTTTCTGAATTTCTCAAACAACGTGTGCATAAAACTTTTGGTATGTGTCTCTACAAACAATAAAAACATCTACATATCGATCATGTAATTTTACTATGGATTGTATTTTGTCATACTCGCCACCAGGGGGTGCTGCAGTTAGACGAGCCACCATCAACGGCGGCGTCCCGGAAGTCAGCTTTCTTCTTCGCTCCCTTCAAACATGGCGGAGGTCAGGCTAGGTTTTGGAAGGGGAGCATACAACTTTGCACACAAAATATGTAACCGATACCTCCTGGGAAGTCAGAATAAGCAAGATAAAAGTGCAATACAGGTTTCGTCTCTGTCGGCGGGGTTTCTGTTGGGTGATATTAAAAATGGCGAACTGTATGAGGCTGAAAATGCAGCGGACAGTGTGACCGTTGGAGTTTCACAGGACAATTACACAAGGGTAACACCACTGCTTGGTACTGTTGACGGAAACGTCGCTGAATATTACGATTATCTTGGACTCAAGAAAGACTATTTACGTTATAAACAGCTCCGGGATCAAAATATAGATACAAGTCCACATCGGTATCGAATTAACGCCAAGTTTCAGAGGAGTTTCTGCACCTTCAGGTCCACTCGTCGACAACAGAGCCTCGGTTTGTGTTGGGGACATGGACAGTCTGTGATCATCAGAGCTTACAGCGGCAACGGGACCCCATCTGAGCCCCTTTACAGAACCAAAACAGGCTACTATGAAATCCTGGAGGTGTCACCTACTGCCACTCAAGTCCAGATAAAGACAGCCTACTACAAGCAGTCCTTCATCTACCACCCGGACAGAAACGCCGGTAGTGAGCACGCCACTGTCCGCTTCTCTGAGATCAGCGAGGCCTACACCGTGCTGGGCAACAAGGCACTGAGGAAGAAATACGACCGGGGTCTGTTGAGTCAGTCAGACCTCATCGCAACAGCCAGACCCTCCACTAAGGACACGGGGAGCTCCGCGAAACAGCCAACCGAGAGCCGACGGTCTGCGGTGGGCGCAGACAGCCGAGGAGGCGTCGTTGATTTCGACAAGTTTATCAAGGCGCACTACAACGAGCAGCTGCTGAGACAGAGAGACATCAAAGTCCGCAAACAGGAGATGGAGAGGAAGAAGCATGAGACAATTGAGGAGAAGAAGATGGGCAGGATGATGGAGATGGGAGTTGCGGTGCTGATAGCGATGGCCATGGGTATACTGGTCGGTTTAAAGCGGGGATGAAGTTCATTCACATTGGAGGAGATTGAGGATGAACTTGTTGGGACTCACTTGAATTCCACACTTCCTAAAAACAACACTGTTACCATGACTGCTGTTAAACACCCTCTGTTTTGACCCTGTCCTCTGGCCTCTCTATGCATGGAGACACAAACAATTAAAAATAATGAAATAATGTGCAATATGGATGACTTAACATCATCCTTTGGGTCAATTTGACAAATTGTGCAATTAAAATAGGGTTATGATGTCCCCTGAAAAGCTGCAAATCAAAGACTAAACTTTAATGTGCATATGCTTCAGTTCCTCAATCTGTGATCTGTGTTTGTATCCGGTGTAGCCTTTGTCACTCAGTTTGTCAGTCACACAGTAAATGTGACTCCCAGCAGTAGGAACTACTAGTACTGGTACTACACGGCCACACGAATCAGAATAAAATGACAAAATGATTATGCAAGTCAGTAATTATCTGATTAAAGAATAAGTAACAAGATTCTGAATCTGACCACTAGGCATTCTCAACTTTTGGTACTTTACAATACAGAAACATTTGAGTCAGTACCCAAAGAATGTTGAGTGTTGAGCTCTACCCACAAGTAATTAATCCCCCATGTGCCATGAATACTGTCTTTACATGTAGTCTACAATTTACTGGTTGATTTACAACCTGGTAGTCCTACAGTTCAACTGTGGCTTTTATAAAGTCATCTGTCTCGCAGATTTCTTTATTTTTAATGGTGAAGTATTGCTATTTATGTAGCAATGTAAGGAAGTAAGGGGTGTGTGGATCAGTCATATCTTGAGAGCTAATTAAACAGGGTCATTATAGGAACTGTAGGTTTATGTTCATTAAAATGTGCCTTGGATGATATTTATTGTAAAAATCAATGATTGCATTGTTTAGATATTTAACTAATAAATATGAGCAGTGCCTGTCAGAGCATAGTGAAAGAAATGTTGCTTGAGTGTTTTGTTAGCACCATTGTCAGTCAACAACACCATCATCATCATCATCATTTAAAAACTGTTCTGACACCCGCTGATGAATAAACTGATCTAAGTAAACAGATTGCTCAATTATTCAAGACACAAAGTTATGTCAATGTTTTAAACATTTAATGAGCACAAACATTCAGTGCATTTAGAAATTCACAGTTCACGTCACAGTTAAAAGTAAACAAGTCTCATATCAGTGCACATTAGTAACAAACTCAAACAAAACCTACAGTGCATTTACACGAATACAGTAAACTTATTAAATATATAATTAAAAGTGCTTACATGAAAAAAACACTAAAACATCCAATCTACACAGCTTATTTCCCTTTTTTTACATGGTAGCTCACAGGTCATAAACTTTCCTTAATGTTCAGTTAATCAGTGAAATGCTAATCTAGTCTTTCCAAATTCCATCCACAAAGTGGGACTGGGATCGGTTATTGAGGCGTTCACTTGGACCAAACCAGACAGGGCGAGTGCGAGGGCTGTCCCGAATATCATTTTTGGGGCTTCAAACTTTTGCTGGTGGGTGAGTGAGGAGCTCAGTTGCTTTAATCAGAGAATTCACATAAGAACGGAGCAGAGCCTAAATATATCTATTTTTAATTCATGATTCTCAAAATCAGCAGGGGAGGCGCATAGAAACAGCTGTTTGCAGCTTGCAGCTCTCTCTCTCTCTCATTGACTGAAAGTTCTATTTACCACCAGGAAAAGCAAGCAGGCTAAAAAACCCAACTAAGTGACATGTTCTGTCTGTCTGTCTGTTTATTGATCTGTGCTCCGTTTCAGAATCCAGCGCTATCCGTCTGAGAATATTAACTAATAATAATGAATGTTACTACTCCTTATTTCTTGGCATTTTTGGGGTAATGCATATATAATTGCAAAAAAACCCCAAAGCATTCGAATACTGATTTGGACGTCGATTACCATGGCAACGTTCGAAGCTTCGAAGCATTCGGGTCAGCCTTGGCGAGTGCATAATGATTTGGATCTAAAGATAGCTCAGTCAGTGCATTTTGCTGATTTGCTTAAAAAACAGCATAGATCCTGGTAGTGTAGAAATACTGATTTTGGACTAGTCTCGCGATACCAGACAATCGGAGATCTCCGCCTACCGATCGTCTGGGGACTTCTAATGCTAGGTAGTTACTTGGACACTGGCAAGAACAGCCGGTAACAAAGTAACGCTTACATTTTGGCAAAGGACACAGCCTTTGTCAATTACGCCCCCAAATATGGAACAAACTGCCCATAGATATCAGGGAAGCCAGCTCGCTAGATATTTTCAAAATAAAGCTTATAACATATCTTTTTACCCGAGCATTTAAAAAGCTGCACTTTTTAATACACTATACTACTGAGTTTATGCTGTTGTTCTTATGCATTCTATGTATTCTATTTAGACTTTTACTTTATCTCCACTGCACTTTTCATGCATTGTATCCTGTTTTCTTTTTTTACTTTTTTTGTGGGAAAACCATGTTAAACAAAATATTAATCATAGCAGAGTATTTTTACATACTTTAAAACATGTCTTCAGAAGGAATTTAAATTTAATAAGCTTTCTGATCATCAAAAAAAGTATTTTGAATCGTTACATAAATAAAGCTGATCTTTTCATGTTATTTTCTGCCTGTTTTTCAATACCTTTTGTTGTTATATATATTAAAAGTCATTCCAATTTATCTAATGACCCATTTTTTTCTAATACTGAGTGACATTTGCACATAACAGGGTGTAATTGTACTTTTTTTCCCAGTGCAATTTAAAATGTCTCTAATCAAGACATGCCTTCATGGTACTCGGGGAGTCATCTGTCTTATTGCAAGTTAATGCCACTTGTTTAAAAAAAAAAAAAAAATCTTTAAAAAAGTACACCCTTTTCGGAGAGGAAAACAATACTGACTATATGACTTATTAAGCTCGACATGTTTTATAGTGCAGACATGTACCATCCACCCCTCCCTCTATAATCAGTTCTTCAGATGAATTCAACCCCAACAGGCACATTAGCAGGAAACTCGCCCACTTTCTATTTTTTTTTTAAATGCACAGAAGAGTACAGTGAAAACCCCTGAGATAAAACGATGGCAATGATTTATTTACATATCAGAGAAATGCATCACATGAAGATTAAAACGTTGGAGTCAGTTTGGATGGAGACATGGGAGATTCAGCTTTTAAATTAAATTGAATGAGTGAAATGAAGTATGGCTGACGTATGACTAAACCCTCTGGAGGTCAAATTTAACAAGATATGAGAGCAAACCAGAATCAAAGTAACAGGATTGGATGCATCCCCCAAATAGCTGCCACTACCTTTTCTTGGAATCATATGATTAATTTTTTGTGCTGCATATATTGATTTCACTCCTTTTGGGAATACATGGCAGACCACATTTTTAAAACGTGTGTCCTGAAGAATAAAGCTATCATCTTCTTTTTTGGAGGCAAATATCACAATTTTAATTACAAAACTTTAGGGCGCAGGTAAAGGTTGTTAATGGTTTTTCCCCATTCTTGTTGACTGGAAATGACTTCAGACAGTGTCGTAAGGAGACTGGAGTTTAATTGTGTTGCTTTTAATTCTATCTTCCAAAGCCTTGATGTAATTTTCAGCTATTATGCTTATTAAATATTACATTTATGACTGCTTGTGATATCAGGGGAGCCGTGTAAAACCAATCACAATGAAATGCCTTAATTATACCACTTATTCGTGTTAGATCAATTATTCATTCAGTCCAACGATCCTGCTGTGCAATCATGCGCTATTTTTCCCAAAGTAGAAAACTCAATTATGGAAAAACCAGCACTGGAATCATCCTGAGCCTGTGGCAGACATAGACACACACACACACACACACACACACACACACACACACACACGCACCCACACACGCACACACACACACCCCCCCCACACACACACACACACACACACACACACACACACACACACTTCCATGTACAGAACCTCCGGGGTGTTTTGTCGGGACTTAACTTCTTAGCATGTTAGAATTCATGTGTTTTACACATGTTCTGGTGGAGGACCCCTAAACCCGCTGCTTCACGTGTGCCCCCCAGTGTTGAACGAAACCTACGCCTTTGACATGTTGTGTCATATTATTTGGTAACACACAGTATTTACTTGTGTCACCTAACGGTTATATAATTTTATAACAAAAATGTAAGTTACTCACCGTCCGGCCTTTGGGTCCTCTGATGCCGATGGATCCCAGTGAACCAAGAGGCCCCTGAATGTGTGTGAAAAAGTATTCTTTGAGTTTGACTGTAGCAAACTATAGAAACTAAGATACAACGGACAGTGGTCTGAGTTTCATTCTTATCTTTCAGGTTTCAGGTTTATTGACTCAGACCACACATAATGGTACAAAAGCATAAAACAAAACAAAACAGCAGTACAAAAGTGAATGAGTGAAAGCCAGAATGAATCTTGGACATAAAACAGATTATTTAAAGAGGGGCAAGACATTACTGAGAAAGGCACCTAATCTACATATTGTTCTTGGTTTGTGTGTCTGTAACAGCAGTTCAAGTTTAAACATGGACAGGTGGCTTACAAAGTATTTTGGGAGATATTTCTTCCTGTTCTCCACAATGCTTGTATTTCTACATTCAAATAAAACATGGTATTCGTCCCCCACATTGTTGTCATTACATAAATTACAAAATTGCTTGTTCCTTTCCGGGCCTTTGTATCTTCCTGTTATTTTAGGAATTCTGCTATTAGAAACTCAAAGATTACAGATAGCCTGCACATACCTCCTGTTTTCACAAAGTAAATCCCTTTCAAACTTAAAGTAACTTGTCTAATTCTACCCAACGTATTTTAACAGTACTCAGCAGTTCAGTTTGGCTGCTTTTTTTAGTGCCTTTATAGAGGTTAGACTTTATTGAGCCAATAATGGATTTTTGTTAAAGAGCAAATTAACACTAGCTGAAAATCTTATTCTGGCTGAATTCCAGTGGTTTATTAATGTAGATGAGTGTTTCAGGGTGTGTCAGTACAGTAATTATAGATATCTGTGTTTAGCCAAAAACACAAGCATGGACCCACTATTAATGATAAGAAGACTTGGAAGACTAGTGCGTGTAAGACTCCATCCAGAATATGACACGCCCACTTTGCATTTCAGGTCAAAGAAAACTGAGTATACTTTATCTAGACCACATAGTGTCATCTCTGGTTTACATCAAGCTGCGACAATGAGAGCAGTAAACTTACTGGGATCCCCTGCAGTCCAGGTAGCCCCGTCTCTCCAGGTATACCCACGTGACCCTGATGGATACAACATTACTCGAATGATATCTCTACGATTCATCACAGAAATCAGAAATTACAAATCTGGATGGCCTTACTGTATATTATCAATCAGATGATTATTGTTTAATAACTTTAATCAGTCTCTCCAAACATATCACACCCCCATCCCTTACGTATGAATTGAATGCCCCCTGGTACGAGAGACAGGGTCCAGACTTACTCCTTACCATCGGCCCCGTTTCACCTGGCGGCCCTGGGGCGCCCGTTTTGCCTCGATCCCCCTGGAGAGCCAAAAGCCATAATTACAGAAACATTGATTCATTATTAATAGATTAAATGAGCGTTGAGTCTACAAAATAGTCCAAAATGCAAAGCGCAATTTGGCAGATCATAAAGTGATGCCTTCAAATTCTGACCAACGGTCCAAAAACTCTCATTTGCAGTGACATAATACAGAGAAAAGCAGAACATCTGCACATTTGAGAGGCTGGCACCAGCAAATTGATTATAAAATTAGCTGCAATTGATTGATTGTTCTTTGCATGTGACTTCACTAATCACATGCTACATCAGCAGAGAGCAATTTAACAGATTAAAACGAACAACAACAATCTGTGATACTTGCAAAGTGTGACAAATTGAGACCACGCTAACCTTTTCTCCTGCGATGCCAGTCTCTCCAGCAGGCCCGAAAAAACCAGGCAGACCCTGAAGTTAAGAAAATATGCAGTCTTAACTGTCTCTTATTTCGCTTAGCTCTATTGAAGTTATATTTCTCATAATAGGCTGCACAGCTTTGGGACTCCAACAAAACAGACACACAGTGAGCATCAAACAGAAATCAGCCAAAAGAGGAGAGAAAAGCCTTTACCCTCTCGCCAAGCTTTCCGACCTCGCCAGTTATCCCGGTCTCGCCCTACAGCAAAGCAGCCAATTAGCATATCACAAACTTATTCATGCTTTTCATTTTTAGTTCAAATCAGTTGAAATGTGCTTGGAGGCCCGTTCCCCTGTGGTAACGGAGAATTAACATCTAATTTACACATATCCAGATGATACATTATCATAAAAGAAAACCAGGGAGAGAATGTTCAGTTAAGGATGACAGTGATTCGGCGGTGGAAGTGCGACTGTTAGGTCTGACCTTGAGTCCATCTGGGCCTGTCAGTCCAGGGAATCCCTGCCTCCCAGGCCTGCCCTGAACAGAAAGCAAAAATGACACAGAGAAGTGTACCGCAACAAACAAGAAACTCTCTATATCTCCTGTAAAAGGTGCCGTCTGAGAGTCTGCTGTCCCTCCAGAGGCTGTGGCGTAAAACAAACCTACAATTGATGCCAAAACAAAAACATCCCTTTAAGAAACTTAATGATCCATAAAACAGAGAGTCGTTTGCAGTATCACAGTCTTCTTATTACTCGCAGAAGTCATTGGGCCATTTGTGTTTGTTTTCTGTAATCACTTGTGGGTTCAACTTTCGGGAGAAGGCAGACTGGAATCAACCATTGCAAAAAATAGTCTGCTTCTCTATTGTTTAGCCTGGGATGACTCCAAACAAACAATTTTATTTGAGGCCGAGATAGTCACTGTGGATTTTATTCATACTGCAGAATAGTTCAAAGCCATCCTATGTGTCTCTTATAAAGTCCGAAGTTTGTCTTGCACGGCCTCACTAGGCTAATGATGGAGCATGTAAATATAA
>JAOVVB010096927.1:0-13171 GCA_028570985.1 Heterobranchus longifilis | reverse complement strand
TTATGTTGGTAGAGATTGCACATTGTCCTTTGGAATAGGTTTCCAGAGTGTTACTCAATATGAGTATTAGGCATTGAAGTTTAAAAATGGTTACAGGTCTGATTGTCCTTTAGCCATACTTTAAGGTGAGTTTTGAAAGTGGAGAACCTGATTTGGTGTGAATGCAGCCTTGGTGCCAACGCTGCACTGATCCAGCAGAATTTGAGTCACGTAGTGTAAAATAAAATTCTAAATCAATGTTGCAACCTCATCTAAGTCATTAATAACTATTAATAACAGTTTTATTTTGGTCTTTTTTTTTCTTCTACCAAGCAGATAAAGTAGTTAAAATTAGCTCCACCTTCACCGGTGTTGTAGGTTCAAGGTGGAAAAAAGAGAATAGCTGACTCTGCATTTAAACGTATAATATGTAATATTTTCACATCAAAATGTCTAAAAACGACTAGACCTATGTCATATATTTTGTTGAGTTACTTACATTATCCCACATGTTTCCAACAAAGTTCAACCCCAGAGAAATCTGTCATTTTAATCAGGATGCGCGACGTGTCTTTAGGTCGCATGTGCAGAACGCCTGTCAATTTTGTCATCACATCCCCTCTGCGCATGCGTCAAGGTCCGCAAAGAAGTCGTGATTATTCATAAAGTCATGAAGAGTCATAAATTAACTTTTAAACTATATATTTTAACTGGGAGAAGGACTTTTTTCCATCGGATGTCTGGATCTGAAGTTATCAGAGAAACAAACTGAGCGAAAGTTAGCAGCAGTTAGCTAGCTAGCTCTGTTTGCACATTCTCCAACCTACAGCACCGACGTGCCGACCTTGGCTGAACTGTGTCAGAAAAACACAGATTTATAACACAAAACTGCTTTATTCAGTGTTTTTACCGGTTAAAATCACCTGGTCCGTTTGCTTTGGAGAGAAGGAGCCCTCTGTGGATAATCCGGCTTTGGGTAAAAACCTCCTGAAAGAATGAATCTTATCAGAGAAAGAAGGTGAGCACACTTTCAGCAATATACTCCACCAGAAGCTGAAGCCCGTGGGGGAAACACTGTTTTTTTTTTTTAACATGAAACTACTTTATTCAGTGTTCTTAACGGTTAAAATCCCCAGGTCTGTTTGTATTGAGAGGAGGAGACCTCTGTGAATAAACCTCCTGAACGATGAACACTGAAGTAATCCAAACCAGAAGAAACTGACCACAATAACTGGCCTTTGTTATTAATTTGATTGTGAGACCCCAAGCAGCAGAATCAGAATCAGAATATTCCATATTGTATGTTTACGTAAAGGACATAAAATGTCCAATTGATCCCACCCTCTGGTCCAAACTGGTCTGTCACTATCTTCACATTGTACGAAGTGCTCAACCTTAGATGTTGTCCTAAACTACCATTCAAATCAGTCAGTGTCAGAAATTTACATTTCATCAACGGCTCTCTGCACACTTTGTCCCCCATGCGGGAGTTGGGGGCGGTGTCTTTTGTCCCCCTGGCTTGATTGTATATGTCAATTGCTATTCGTACTATTCGATTGTTCTCAATGGTCTTTTGTGACAAAATTCTCTGAGGGTATTTTGTGTCTGTGCCCACGAAAAAGAGTGATTTAGATTTTTCTTCAGATATAGAATGCTGTTCAAAAAGAAAACAGCCCCTGCTCTCTGCTGGTGTCTTCATCAAAGTGTGGTTCCGCTGGGATGAACACCAGCATAGAGCATCACGGGATGCATAAGTCAGGATGACGGGAAGTCCCTGGAGGTGATCTACGTTGCTTGACAGAGGAGCCAAAGGTCTAATTTTAGCTATAAGAGGGAGCCTGACCCTGGCAGACATGTGGAATGCTTTACAGTCTTGTTGTTTCTCCGGTTCTGGATCCTGAGAGTTTGGTCTGAGCATTAAATGACTATTGTGAAGTTTTTTCTGTATCCACTGTGCTCGGGGTCTTTTTACATTTTGGTCTTGAGCTCATGTCCTCTTCATTAATCTTTGGAACAGCTTTGTTTGCCGTGCTTAAGGCATTTCTCAGAGTTTTATCTCCCTAATGACAAAATCTTTGCATGTAAGACATCTTCCTTTCAAGTATGGAATTAGCTTTTTCCAAGTGACCTTTTCTTGTCTCAGCCAGATGTTTTCTGCAAAGAGCAAATGGCATTTTCTGGCACTGAAGCTCTAGTGGATACATTTGTCTTGTTCTTTTGTGGTGTAAGTCAGATCATTATCAGTCATGTTGAACCATTGTCGTGCTGTCATCTGGTAGCCGAACGGATATCACTTCACTGGCGCCATACTTGGTGGCCTTCGTACACAAAATGAAGACCACTGTTTCAACTGAGGGGTCAGCACACGTCTAAAAAGAAAAAAAAACCCTTCTACACACTACCAAAATAATGTTTAAACCTGAAATCCAATCCATCCAATCTGGCTAGACCAATTAGATACTACCTTAGATTACTCTGCTTACTTACTTAGAAATACTTTTAATGGGTATTTGGTGAGCAGTGGTGGCAGGTGGTTGGCTGGTTAGGTGGTCATCTTGTGTGTAAAAAAAAAAGGAAAAAAAAGTAAGAACTGTGTTTACATTCCACAGTAGCCGTGACATCATTGCTCAAACCATCAAAAAAGCTGTTAAAACGTGAGAAATCTATCAAAACACTCTCTTCCCCTGATCAGCAAAGCAAAGCTCTTCGAGCTTCGAGTCTTGCAGAGAAATTTCAAAGGTACTCACAGTTGCACAAGGGTTTCGTGAATATGGCTGATGGATTTTGAAAGCTTGGCGTTGGCGCGGCCATCTTCAGTCAATTGTTTTATTGAAATGTTTTTTTAGAAAAAGATTAAACATGTTTATTACCAATGCCGATTTTTCGAAACCAACCTCCCATGTTCACAAAACTCTTGTGCAACTATGTGTACATTTTGACACTTTGCTTTGCCGATCAGGGGGAGGGAGTTTTTTGGATAGATTTCTCAATGGAGAGACCAGGGACTGTAGTCTGCATTAGCTACTATAGTTCAGAAAGGGGCTAAACCTGGCTATTGTCGTGTTCTTTCCCCTCTCACTGAAGTGCCTAAAGTCACACAGACCTGTTTTTCACCACAGACTGAACTCTGTATTCCGAATTGGGCATCCACAGAGCCGTTGTTTTATCATACACCGTGCATGAGAGGCTTCTGGTATACTGTCTGTGTCCATGTATACGCCCTGTCATGAAGTCAACCAATAGCGAAACAGCTCCATGTAACTGAATGTAGTGAGTTTCTGTGGATCAGGAATCTAAAGCTTTGACCATCATATTTTTAAAATGGTAAAACTTTTAACTTTTAAAAATTTTAAACATAATAGATGACTTATTTAATATGCACTGAAAAAAATCAGATTTATTTATTTATTTTTAAGAAATCACAGGTGGGGTGCCGTCCCAATGGGCCAGCCTCCACTGTTGGTGTGGCTGTGTTGCGTTCAGGCTCTGATTGCTTCCATGCAGTGTGCCAGTGTCAACCAGACGCATGAGTGGAGTGAGCTTTTTTTTCAGCTTTGCTGTCTTTATGTGCCAGTTGTGTTTTGCCAGATCTGCTTGCATCTCACTTGTCTATAAATTAGCAATTTTGGACAATTGTTTACTATTTTGGGGGGAATTGACAGTGGACACAGGGTAGGGGATTTTTTACCTTTTCTGCTCCACCTTTATGGTTTTCTTTTCTCTTTATTATCCATTTCATTTGTCTTTTTATTCAGCTCCGCTCTTTCTGTCTTGATGTCATGACAGGCCTGCTCTGTTCTTTCAGTGAATGACTGTAAAGATCTACAAAGAATATGTTTACAACATTTTTGTGGAGGTGTTCCACCAAAATGAGTTCCCTTCCGACACTATTTTGCAGAACCACCGTCAGGGTGTGGCGCCGCCCAGGACAATTGTGATTAGTTTAAATACAAACAGGCCAGGGATTTTTTTTCACCATCCAGGAGTGAAAGTGCATTCAATCCAGACTTTCCCCCAGCAGTGCTGTGGAGATAAGTCTGTCTACGTGAGACTATTTCCCGTTTAACCTCTGACATTACATGGACAGACTCAGTAGAAGTGGTGGGGGGAGGTGGCGACGGTCGGTACCACCTGCCGTACAGCACAGGTAGACCGTGTAACCCCTAATCAGATGGGCTGTTCAAACATCAACTGGGCTGCAGCCGGCAGGTCTTTTTTTTTTTTTTCTCACAATTTTTTCCCCACTTAGCTGGTGGTGGCCTTGCAGCCCAATAGGTGGGCCGGCCCATCTGGCATTTGCCAGAAATACCAGATTGTCAGTCCGAGCCTGGGTGACAGGAAACAAAGGGAGAGAGAGGGAGACGGGGAACGACATGGGACAAAGGTTCCCAGCTGGAATCAAACTGGAGATGTTGCTAACACAGTATATGACCCGTATTTAATCACAAATAAAATGAATATGTAATGATACATTTCATTTGTCACTGGATTTGCCTTCACATACATATAGCAAAACTACTTTTTGCTTTGCAATGGTTTCCAAATAGACCATGACACAAAAGCATAATTTGTGCTAATATCGTCCATATAAAAAAAAAATAACTGTAAGTTTAAAGCAGCGGCGTTTGGGGGTAATTTGCTCCATCCATCATGCCATTCACTTTATTGCACACTGATAATAGTGAATATTTTTAATCTAATCCATCCATCCATTATCTTTTGTTTGAGAGAGAGAAAAGCCAATCATTAACTCATTTAGTTTTCAGATGTCTGGAATATAAGTGACAGGCGCTAAAATGGAACGTTTCAGACAGAGGGTGAATACAGGTATATTGAGACAGACAGTGCGATAAAAATAAAGTGTTCTTTGAACGTTAAAGCATGTAAACATGTTCTAGTAGAAACCCAAAATACAGATATGAACCTGGAAATTAGCAGCACCCAGACACATTTTAAAGTATGTAAAAATACTCTGTTATGATCAATATTGAGTTTACCATTATTTTCCCCACAAAAAACTAAAACATAAAACTCTGAAAAGGTGCTGGAAGCACATCTACTCTTCTCCCTCATGAAGAAATTCTGGATATGTAGCTGGTTGCACAAAACACTTTTAAGTTTTCTCCTTAAGTATGACACTTAATTCTTAGTTTCTCCTTAGACTTAAGGGCGTTGCACAGAATGTCATATGCCGCGTTCAGACCGGGCACGAATAAATTCATTCACGCAAATTAATTACATACAAAGTCAATGTAAAGATGCGATTACTCGCAAATTGTGTGGCGCGATGATGCGTGAATGACGCGAATTCGCTCATCGCGTGAGTTTAAATATCTGAACTTCCGTGGCGAGCATCGGGGCTACTCGCGCAAATGACGTGAATTCCAGCGTCCAAACTCGTGAATTAAGCGAGTAGATTAATTTATTTGCACCTGGTCTGAACACAGTTAGGTTTTCTTAGTTAAGGAAAAACACTGAGGCAGAGGCACCTTACTTTTTTTTTAATTACTTTGGTAGCTATGGTCTTTTGTGCAATGGTTTAACTAACTTTAAGGAATTCCTCAAGTATAAGACCAAGATAAGGAGAAAACCTGAAATACTTAAGTGAACATTTGAAGGAAACCATTCGGCCCCTCAAGCCCCGCCCACCACCGCTGCCATAATTACACTAGTCACTTGTGGCTGGGGCCTTCCATAGAATGTCCCGGCCACAAGTGATTTGATTGGTTCCTTGATACATATGATGTCATAAAACCTGTCTGTCTGAATCCAGATTTGTGAGACTGTTGTTGGCACACCGCAGTTTGAAGGCAAAAATTCTCAGCCATGGTGTCGACTGCTCATTTCACTCATGATATGTCTTGTAAGAAATAAAAAAGACATGTTAACATGGTTAAAAACTTGATTTTTACCTTCACTTTAAAATAAAGACAAGTTACCTTAAAACAACTTTGGTCATCTAATGGAAACAGTGTTTCATCCTGAATAAGAAAAAGTCAGATTTAATCCTAAATCTGTTTTTGCACTGCACCTATAGCCACTGATACAGTCACAGAACAGTTACTATACTCACTTTGTTTAATCCTGTAATAGAAGTCCAGACCTGGCATGCTTCAGAGTGATAAAGCATCTCTTGCCAGGTACTTGTGGTTGATTTTCACTACAGACTCATTCATGCAAAGTGATGTTATTATAAAGAAGGCATGGTGATGGAAAGAATCTTCACGATGACACTGTAACAGGATCAGCAGCGGTGATGCTGAGGCTGCAAGTGCTTTTCTGCATGAACACTTCAAGTGTCTCACTGTGAAGAAGAGCTCTCCAAATATTTCCCTAGCCAGGGGTTTACATAGTATCTGTTTCTTATGGTAATTTCTCTAGTCAACCAGTCTCCGGTTACCATGGCAATCGCTCACTCTGCGGGCAAGTTGAGGTGGCAGTGATCAGCTGACACTGCATATGACTTACACTATGTATATGAAGAAAATGACTGAATGAGGATACTGTTAAACTAAGAGCACAGAGAAAGGTGGACGTTTTCTGAAATGGTAAATCAACATTAAAGCAGACCTGTTATGCTTTTCCTTATTTTCTGTCATATGTGTGACAATGTCGAATGTTCACTTAAATGTGATCAAAGCCTCAAAAAATGAGGTAAAAGTATGTAAAAGTAATCCCTGTGAGCAAAAGCCACATATTTTAAATTGTTATGAACACAACAGTTTTTTCTACTTTGGCTACACATTGATGTCAATTCGTACCGGATTTCTATACATGGTCATCTGCTCTATGCTGAAATTCTTTTTCCCACCCTTGTTTTGCCATAGACCCACTCTGCTGTGCTGTGATTGGTTGGGCCAGGGTTAGGTTTAGTACTAGGCAATCACAGCACAGAAAGGCAGGACTATAGGCGGGAAAAAAAGAGTGCATTATATACACTGCTATAGCTCAGACTGTCCTCCAGAGCAAAACAACAGCAGTTGAATTTCTTCAAAACAGTAAAATACAACCCATAGTGACATTTTGTTAGGCGGCGCCCTCTACTGTCCGGAGCTGGATATTATGGTGCCAGAAAGCCGGAAGTAATGAAACAGAGTATTTGGGGCAGGAGGGAGCAGAGGATGGGTCAAACTAACAGGACTTTCACCCAGGAGGCCGGGGTTCGCGTCCCGTTGTGAGACAGAAATTAGTTTGTACAGATGTACACAAGTGATTTAACATATCAAATATAGTGATTTTAACCCAAACTACAACCTTATTTTCTAACCCTACCAAGTTATTTTGTTGCCTAAACCTAGACCTACCGTCTGTTTTAACAATGTTAACGGTGTGTTTAAAACCACGAACGGAACATTTATGTATCAGAGTGAAAAATGCTCATAAAGTTGAATCATACACTTCTCATGGGTTAAAGCAAGAAACTATTTGTGAGCCTGAAAAGTTGTCCAGGAGGGAATGTGTACAATGTATTGAATTAAGTATTATATGAATTTAAAACTGCTCAATGCCTGAAATCAGACATGGTGCCTGAGAACTTTAAGCCCTGACTTTTAGAGACTTTTACTTTGGAATATCTCTAAATTGAGACAGTGTCTATAGATATGTAGTCAGAGATGTCCTCAACTTAAATGTATCAGTCATTGTCAGGAATTATTGGTTTCATTATTTTTTCAGCAACCTACAAAATCAAAGAATAAACACATTTATCTCACAATTTAGTGGTATATTCTTGTAATTTATAAAGGACACAGGTAAGACGTTTTATACTTCTTGTGAATATAATCTAATTAATCATATTTCCATGTGAGGGTGCAGGTTGTATCCTCGCAGATCTCGGACCATCCACTATTTCCTGCTTTCTCGCCTGGCTTTGTTTTTCTTGAAATGGATATGACGTCACGTTACTCAGACTATCACAATAAAACTTCCTCCTACCTCCACATTAACTAAAATTAAGCACATTAATCGATTCAGGCATTTCAAAAAAGTCTTCTAAATAAAATCGCGATACTGAGGTGAATTGATTTTTTTCCCACCCCAAATGTTCACACCAGGTGCAAACAAAACAATCTACTTGCTTAATTTGCGTGATTTTGAACGCTGGAATCTTGTATTTTGACTCATCGCAGAAGTTCAGACTTTTCAACTCTAGCGAATTTCGCACATTTTGCATCGCATCATTCGCGCCATTTGCACTGCATCATTCGCATCACCCAGCCGGGACTCGCATCTAATCGCTTTGACGCATTCACATTTATATGTATTTCACTCGCGCAAATTCTTTTATTTGCGCCTGGTGTGTATACAGTATAATGTTGTGTTCACACCAGGCGCGAATAAAATAATAATAATTTGCACAAATTTGAACGCTGGAATCTTTTGTTTTGACTCGCTTCATATGCGCTAGTTACTTGTGTCATTTTCTGTGGAAATTCAGATTTTTCAACTCTAGCAAATGAGCAAATGACCATCATCGTGTCACTCACACTGCGTCATCCACATCATTCGCGTCGCGTCATTCACGTCCCCCGGCCGGAGCTCTCGTCTAATAGCATCTTTATATTGACTTTATATGTAATTCACTTGTGCAAATTGTTTTATTTGCAGCCGGTGTGTACACGCTGTAACAGTTACGTGTGAAAATAGCAACAGAAATAAACACGTTGTCTACCTGGAAGTCACATTCCTGCTGGAACATGTTGGATTGTAGTTTGTGGTTTCGAAGCCTTTAGTGGTGTTTTGTCTCGGTAAAAAGTGCTGCTGTACTCCGTTACAGTTATTCCACTGCTGTGCTAACTGAGCATAATAGATCCCTTTAGACAATGTGTGAATGGTGCCTTTCATGTGTAAGATGCACACAATGCTTGCCTGTCCTTGTTAGTGCTGTTGATCAGACTCACAAACAGTCTTACTGTTTAGCAGATCCAGGCCTGTGTCTCATATAAAACCAGCTCCACTGATTCAGTGCTTTTACAAAGCTGCAGAGCGCAGCAATAACTTACTCATCTGCAGTGTCACATTCAAACCTCATTTTGAAAGATCTGCTGACTAAAGGCTAATTCCTTCATCACAAAGCTCTGGTTCACAGTCAAGAAAAAAAAAAGCTAGCAGTTTTATTTTGGTCTTTTTTTTTCTTTTTCTACCAAGCAGATAAAGTAGATAAAATTAGCTCCACCTTCACCAGCTTCAGCATTAAAGTGTTGAAGGTTCAAGGTGGAAACTAGAGAATAGCTGACTCTGCATTTAAACTTATAATATGTAACATTTCCACATTAAGATGTCTAAAAATGACTACACCTGTGTTCTATATTTAGTTGAGTTGTGTACTTACATTATCCCAGATGTTTCCAACAAAGTTCAAACCGGAGGAATCTGACATTTTAATCAGGGCACGGGACGTTTCTTTTGGTATTTTGGTTGATGTGAGTGGCATCATCACATCTCCTTTGCGCACGCGTCAGGATCTGCAAAAATTAACTTTTTATCCAGTTTTAAGCCACATTTATACAATACACTTTTTAGATCCTGGTTAAGTTATATGTTTTAAACGGGAGAAGGATTTTTTCATCAGACGTCTGCATTTGAAATTATCAGAGAAACAAGCTGAGCATGGTTAGCAGCAGCTAACTAGCTAGCGCCGAACTGCGTCAGAAAAACAACAGTTTTTAACATGAAACTGCTTTATTCAGTGTTCTTAATGGTTAAAATCACCAAGTCAGTTTGTTTTGGAGAGGAGGAGACCTCTGTGAATAATTTGGCTCACGTTAAAAACCTCTTGAACTATGGACATTGAAGTAATCCAAACCAGGAGAAACTGTCTGCAATAACTGGCCTTTGTTATTGTTTTGATTGCGAGACCCCTAGCAGCAGAATATTACATGTTGTATGTTTAACTAAAAGGGAGGAGAATGAGTGAAAGAGCAAAGTGTGTGACAGTTGTATGGTGCTTCTCTGTCCTTTCCATCTGGTGTGTTATGTTCCATGCAAACATCATAATGTAATCCACACCGGAGTCATTCATAACTGGGTTATGGATAATACAACACATTCTCACCCCCAACTCATCAAATACCGACGCTTGGTCAGGTTTAGGAAAAGATCGTGGTTTGGCTTAAAATAACTGTTTTTCGTAACTTATGTTCATGGCATTTAAGAACATCACACATCCCCTCTAAATATTATTTTTGGTTTTCATTATGATCTAAATACAATTTTGAACACTGTTGTGTTGCTTGACAAGGTTTATATTTTCAATAAGGCTGCACAACATATTGTTTTTTTTTATCATCATCACAGTAACAACTTTCGCAATGAATTGCGAAAGACTGCAACACATCGCGAAAATGTAACTATGATCCTTTTTTTAAAATGGTGCCTTTTGTGTTCAGTTCAATGTTCAATTTGCTCAATAAAATTTCAGAAATAACTTCCTTTCAGTTTTTTATTCAACAAGCAATTTGTTGTATTTTAACAGAATACTGAAAGCAGCAGAAAGACAGAACTGATATGACATTGTTATTGATATTTATCGCAATATCGTTATTGCAATATTCAAAGTTATCACATATCGCATATTTTCCTCATATCGTGCAGCCTTCATTTTCAATATGCTAAAAAAAACTGGGTTTGAGCGCCTTCATTTTATCTACCAAACATTATTAAGAAAGCATAATTATGAAAGGTATGCAGCAAAAAACTAAAGTATAAACACTTGGGATTCAGAGTTATGATTATTCCAGGGTTTGTGCAGGGTCTTGGGAGGAAAATGCTTAATTTTGACCGTTATGTTTTCAAGGATAGGAGTATGCTTGAATTTGAACGTAGTCCTTGAAGGATCTTTGATTTTCAACACAGTCTGGTGTTTCATCTGCACGGTCACTTATGTAAACTAAATTGTGTTTTCTTTTAATATATATTTTAAATGAAATGACGAAGATTCATTATGGTAAGATAAACACAGTGACAATATGTATATTGTCACTGTGTTTATGTGTATGAGGGTGTAAAGAATTTCTGTGGACAATTGCATTTGTAGCAGCAATCTGGAGTGTGGAGATTTTTGGTTTAGTTGAAAGTGAGTTTTGCTCACTTTATCACTCTTTATATAATGTTAGCTGCTCTGAGCGTCTAATGACACAGATGGGTTTACATTAGAGTTGAAAGCCTGCTTTCAAAATTCTAACTCATATGTCCATGTGTGATTATCCATTTAACTTTGTGACATAATCTTGATCCGGTTTCCTGAGGATGTAATAGGTGCACTGTTACCCAGATATGATCAAACAAATTCACACCACAAAGGAAAAACAAATAATGTTTGTTTTTCCCATTCAGAAGACTGAAGATTACAGTTTTATCTCGGTGACAGTCGGACAATTTGCCTTTTGTAACAGCCAACATCTCTAATAACAGTTGTTATGATAACGACAGCTTTGAGTCATTGCTTCTGATTACGGTGAACTACAGTACAGTATAAGCACAGATTACTGCTGAGGATTGTGGAGAAATTGGAGTAAGCTTGGAGTAAACTGTATATTGTTTTATATCCTTGGTTAAGCTTCAGATTTATCTTTCTGTGATAAAAAATAATGTTTTTCTTATTGTTTTTGTTCACTGATGTATGGTGATGCATGGTAAACAAACAGGGCCGGCCCTTGGCATAGGCCATGTACTGTAGGTGGTCGGGGCGCTGCACCAACAGGAAAAAAAAAGAAAAAGGAAAAAAATGATATTTACTTTTAAAAAAACAAAACAATTATGTGCACTCCCTGATCTGATATTTTTTCATGTTTTAAGAAAAATATGTTTTTTGGTTTTGAGGCGTGGCGTGTGTCCCGCAGTGCCGTTGATCCATTAAGCATCGGCACAACCATAGAAATTAATTGGATAGAAAGGACATCGCCATTCAAATCAACGGAGCAGAATGGGCAGAGCGGCGGCCATTTTTATGTGTACCATTCCACTGAAAAGAACTGAGCGGGCTATTTCCATATAAAGCGATTTGCGGCAGTCGCGGAGTCCCTGAGGTCAGGTTTTGCAGCAGTTTGTTGCAAGTTGCTGCTTATTTTTTTCAGTGTAGGAAAGCACTTATTTTTGTCAGTGTAAAACACGTTGCAGATGAAAGGAGGCGGAGGGAGACCCAACAGCGACAGACCGCACGCCAAAAACATGACTTGAAACTGGATTTTGCATTTAAGAAAAACATGTCTTGAATTTTGGAAGTGATTACCTCTACTTTATTTCAATAACCAGTTTGCATTTGGACTTTGAAACTACGGACTTATTGGAATTATTTGGATCACAGGACGAGTCGGACACAATTATACACAGCCACCACCAGAATGTAAGTTTAGTAATGTAATTAGAATGTAAGTATAGCCAAGAAAACCTTTGTCATCTTTTCCCTTCATATCCGAGTGTATTTTGAAAAAATAATGATGTTTTTATGGTGTGGTTAAAACCATCAAAATACACTAATATATAAAAGGCAAAAAAAACAGATTTTGCCTAGGGCTCCAAAAATGTTAGGGCCGGCCCTGTAAATAAACAAACCACGCACTTCAAGGAGCCCATTGCTTTTATCCAATCACTACACTTCCTCTGAGCTATATATATGTATATATATATATATATATATATATATATATATATATATAAACATACACACACAGGATCATGTAACCAACAATTTAATTCCTCCAGCAGCAGGTTAAAAGGCTCTCCATAATCTCGACCCGGTTTTCCTTAAGTGACACGTTTACACGTGGCGCTGAGCATTTGAAGAGGCTGTAACTGTAACCGCTGCGGGATGATTTCAACCAGTTTACTGGAGCTCCAACAACGTGATGACAAAGGCCTTTTTCTAGGCTGTAATCAACTTTGCAGCCCACGCAGAGGCTGAGGGGCGAGAGAGCTGAAAAGATGAATCTGTTTGCTCCCGATCACAGAACAAGCCATACAGCGGGCCAAAGCCTTGCTCGTTTGGCGACGGGAAGAGTCTGGAGATTAAACAGTGCGATCTTTCTCTTGATCAGGCCCCTCCGTCTGCCCTCCCCGCCATCGCTGCACCTGCTAGTCACAGCCCCTGATGTATGTGCTCTTTTCTTCCCCTCCCTCTCTCTCTCTCTCTCTCTCTCTCTCAACTTTCACTGACTGTCTTTCTTCCCCCCCCTCCCCCCCCTCCCTCACTCCT
>JAOVVB010096918.1:0-13172 GCA_028570985.1 Heterobranchus longifilis | reverse complement strand
CACTAGAGGCTGGCTCCAAAAGCGAGTCAATCCATGTTGAGTTAAAATATTAAAATGCACAAACATCATATTTACAGCCTGGTACAAAAAACTGTTTTGGTCTCTATAAATCACCAGTTTAAATTATATCGGTGGTTCCCAATTTTTTTTTTGCAAGGCCCCTCTTTTATAGATAAAAATATTTTCAAGGCCCCCACAATGCACCCACACAACCACACTCTTAGACACATCCTGTGCTTGCAAACTCCTATAGAATTTGTTTGAAACATTGTCTGTAATTAATACAGAACTGCAGCTTCAGTGTGCCAATTTTTATGCCTCGCCATATTAGAAAATATGTTTTTCTTTATCATTTAAGTTAACCAACCGTTTAAGTTTTTATGCCCACAGAACCTTCAGTTTCCGCTCGCTGGTCTGCCCTACAGTGAAATATCAGGCAAATAATCCAAATATCTTTTGAAATATTTGAGCAATTTTAAGCAGCAGAGCCGCAGCACGCACCTCGGCTCTCGGCTACACTCTGCTGGTGTGACATGAGCCGACCCGGTGTTTGCACCGGCGGAATCACCGATCGCTTCTGCTAACGTGGCGTCGAGGACTGTTATAGAGTTGCTAAGCTGTTATGTAAGCTTATGTTAATACATTCGTGCATCCAGTGCTTACATAATATTGTGTAGAGGAGGTTCTATGTTTGGGTCTGTTGTGGGCCCGAGGCTGAGCATCACTGGAGGACTTCTCTCCTATCAGCCTCTGTGTTTTCAGCTGCTTTGCTGTTAAATTTCCTCAACGTGCCCAAAGGGAGCTGAGTGCCCACTGGCACCAGTATGTTTTGTAAATTTAATAAATTCTCTCTCAGAGAAGTTAAGGGGAGCGTGAGTAACTTCTCTCTCCTCTTCCTCACGGCTTCTCCTTTACTCCTTTTATCTTTAACCTCCTTACATCGTATCTTCTTTCCTGTCTCCCTCATTTATTCCTCTCCTGTCCTGTCCTCTCTTGTCCTCTCCTGTCCTCTCCTTCCCTGTCCTCTCTTGTCCTCCCGTCCTCTCTTGTCCTCTCCTGTCCTCTCTTGTCCTCTCCTGTCCTCTCCTGTCCTCTCCTGTCCTCTCCTGTCCTCTCAGCTCCAGATGCTGCCAGCACACACTGGAAGCAGACTGTGTTTTACTTAGAGGACTACTTAACTGTCAAGAAGGGAGAGGAGATCTTTGGCAGCATCGCTGTGAGGCCCAATGAGAAGAATGTGGTAAGATTCATGAAAAAAATAGCCACTAAATTCTGTCAATAGATTTACATTTCTGGCAGAGAGTTAGTTTTATATGTAACATTTTCATAGTTTTTTAATGTAACTAGTGCCTACAGCTCTGAAATTACACCAGTGTATTAGGGCCATTGTAGGTAGAAATAAATAAAGAATACATAGAAAAAATACATAGGATATTCTCTGAGATTAAAGTGGTAAATTTACTAGAAAACACATGGATATTCTCTGAGAATAAAGTGGTAAATATATGAGAAAAAACCCCAAATATATGACTTTATAATCTCAGAGAATATTCATATTTTTTTCTCTGAATATTAGCCACCTCCCTCTATTCTTTAACCTACAATGGCCCCTAATACGGTGTCATACTCAAATAAATGTAGTGGAGTAAAAAGTACGATATTTACCCTGAGAAAAAGTATGTGAGTAAATGTTAAACTGCATTTAAATACCTTTAAAGTGCTTTTTTAAAATTTGTATTTTATGTGAACAATTTATTTGGCTACTTTTACACCAAGTGGATATTTCTGCCATCAATTTCTTAATTAACTAATTGAAAACCGTGTCATCGTCATTTGCAGCGTGACCTGGAGTTCACCCTGGAGTTAGACTTTAAAGGACAACTATGCGAGGCCGCCATTTCCCACGACTATAAAATGCGTTAGGAGCAACGACCACCGACCAGCTACCCTCAGCCCCTCCCCCGACTCTCGGAGAGACGGTGGGGGGGGGGGGCGGCGGCACCGGCTCTCCAACAACAAGCATTCCAGTTGGCCGGCGAGAGGGCGACCGGACGCATCTGATTGGATGCCATCATGCCAGCACCAGTGATGTCATCAGAAGAGGCGAGTATCGATCAGCAATAGTGCCATCACCCGCAACAACTCGATCGGGCACATCGTTGAATGTAACATCCTAAATGAACTTGATTTATTTTTTTTTTTCACTAGTTTCTGGAAATTGTATTAATTTTTAAATGAAAAGCATTAATGAGTCTTTATATTGTTCGTGCAGCTCACAGTCATCATCTGTTTTTTTTTTTCTTTTAGTCATTTGTTAAGATTTATTATTATTGTACAAAAGGTGCCGTGATCAATTGTATTTTATTTTGTTATTTATTATTTGCATGTTTTTTTTTTGTTTTTTTTTTTGCTTCATTGATTTCAGAAAGTTGTGAAATGTAATTTCTTTATTTCTTTAATTGAGGATAATTGAGAACAAATGTACTTTTGGTGCCAGAATAAAACAGAACAATGCCTCAGAACAATAACACACACAGATGCAAATATGTCACGTACCACTTCGCTTTCATCGGACAGATTATCAGAATATGAAAAAAAAAAAAAAAGATAAAGACGATGATGAATAACATGTCAAAGAATCAGATTTTTTTCTCGTGATTTTCATTTAAAAAGCTACTTTAATGAATTCCAAATAATTTAGTTTTTAGCTTCGACGTAAAATATAAACTACAGAGAAATTAAAACTTGTAAGCTAGCATTCACTTATGAAAAAGCTTTTTATGATTTCTCTCTTCGATAAAGGTAATTATAATACAGAATATGTCTCTATTTTAAATCTTATACACAGCACTACTGTGATTTGGCAACACAGCATTATTTACATGGTGCAGCACCTTATTTTTACTTAAAGGGACAGTAAAATACAGATTCTTCCTCTTACCTGTTGTGCTGTTTATCAGATTGTTTTGCTGCGTTGGAGATACAATAGATTGATCAGTTTAGGTTATTGATACAAAATAAAAATGAATTAAACAACTAGTAGCCTAAAGCTTTAGAATACAGTTTGCCTCTGAGATGTAGAAATATAAAGTAGCATGAAATGGAAATACTGCTAAGTACAAGTACCTTAAAATTGTACTTAATTTCAGTACTTGAATACAGTAAATGTACTTAGTTACATTCTACAATTGAAAATCAGGTCTTCAGTGTACTTCATGTTTTTTTAAGTGTTTCAGAAGCGGCTCTCTGCTCTGCTAAAAATACGTCTATTTTTGACAGAAGCTCCGTTGAAGCTGCGTCAAGCAGCACGGAGCAGATCGAGCCAGACAGGAAAGGCATAGAGCATCTGGTTGATTTTCAAAATAAAATGTGCAGACTCCAGGCAAAAAAAGAAACCATTTAACTAAGTAGCCTACTTGCCCATGGCAGAAGCACAAAAATCAAGAAATCAAGAAAACCAGGAAAAACGTCCAAATTAAGAGCAAGTCAATGTCGGACAGACGAAGTCAACTTTTGTTTGTTTGTTATTCTCTTTATACATCCCGGTGGGGCATGACGCCGTGCGGAGGACGGAGCAAAACCGCGGCGCAACCTGTGGAATTAACGGGTCAGAAAACAGGAAGGTGGGGGGGGCGGGGACTCCCAGCGGCTGGAGATTGGCTGGGAATGGGCTGGCAGCCGACTTAGAGGGGACATTTTCGATGTTCTCTCAAATATAATGGAACTACATGGCACTTGGCTTGTGGTGCTCAAAGTGTCAAAAAAAAAAAAACATTTGAAAAACTCAACAGCAAAGTCTCTTTCCAGAAATCATGACTCAAGATAATCCACAGAGCTTGTTGTGAGCAGTTTCATGTAGGAACTATTTTCTTTCGACCGAACTACACCCGTATCACCGCGCAGAAGGAAGCGTGCAGCTGCTCATGGACGAGAGCTTGTGACAGTGCAAGTGCTGCGACGTTAGCTAGCTCAGGTGAGCTAGCAGTATCAGCATCAGTTTCCTTCTGCGTGGTGATACGGTTGGCGGGTGTAGTTCGGTAGAAAGAAAATAGTTCCTACATGAAACAAGGTCTGTGGATTTTCTTGAGTAACCAGGTCATGATTTCTGGAAAGAGACGTTGCTGTTGAGTTTTTCAAATGTATTTTGAACACCACAAGCTGAGTGCACAAGCTAATATCTCCAACAATCCACATTGATAAATAGCACTACAGGTAAGAGGAAAAAAAAAATCTGGGGGTGAACTGTCCCTTTAAGACAAGTCCTTCCTCCGAGCCTCATCGTTTAAACTCGACAGTCATGTTCTCGTTTCAACACGGTCCTTCATGTCGACTTCAACGCATTTCTGCTTGTTAAAAGACACATTCTGTGATGAAGTCCGAGAACGTGTCTTCAAACACGGCGAAACTCAGTAAATTGAGTATACACTTTACTTGCAGCAGGCTTTCTTCTTTATGGGCTGAGCACTCAGAATGACTGTTGTGTCTCTCACCCTGTCCTCCTGCTCCATTAGCACTCTGAGTGAAGACAGAGACACAGAGACAACGCTGCATGAGCCTCATGTTAACACACACACACACACACACACACACACACACACACACACACACTTCCTGACAAAAGCTTGTACAAAAGGCTCTACTGAGGCCAGGGGTTCCCAACCTTTTTCCTCAAGGGACCCCTGTTCTATCATGGATATTCAGTGACATATTTAATGGTTATTTCATATTATATTCAATGCATAACAATAACAGTACAGAACAACTGATAAACTGTACAATTAACCTGAATAATGACCGAAATAACTGCAGGACGTTTGTGTAAAAAGAGCAATTTGGATGAATTTTGAGCAGATTATTTCCTGTGAGTATTGCCTCAGATGAGTTTCCTGTTATTTGCGGGAGCTTTTGTCTGTATTATGTTTTTGTTTTTTTAATTTGTAACAATCAAACATTTAAAAGGCTTCTTTTTTGACAAATTCAAATTCAAGTCCCTGACACTTGGCACTTCGTACTTTTCTAATGCAGGACGAGGGTTTTTAAAAAAAAGTTTTCTTACACCCCTTAAAATCAAGAAGGTGTTGCGACCCCCCTGTGACGATTTGGCGACCCCTGGTAGAGGTCAGGACCCCCAGGTTGGGAACCACTGCCTTAGTGATTTTTAGGGCTGTACCGAATGTTTTTTTTTTTTAACATTCGAAGCTTCTATTGAGGTTTTTGAATGAAGCTTCTAAAAAAAAAAAAACAGGCAATAAAGTGTTTCATCGGATAAAAAAAATAATTTACTATAATAGTGTGATTTCTTTGTTATTGTAAATGCTGCAGTAAAAATAATTAATACCAACAAATATGGATTGAAGCAGAATATTTTATTACATAAAAACATGTTGTGAATTTTGTAAATTGTTACATCTATTTTCTTTCCAATACATTTTTACTTTTGGATTTTACGACGCCCTTGATTTATTGTAAATGTTTGAGTCAGAAAACAATCCTATGCAGCCGGGTTTAAACACAATGACGAGACACGAAAAAAAAATGTAATTCACAAAATCATTGTTGTGAATGAAGCTTGGAACTATTCGGTACAGCCCTAGTAATTGTATCATGCATCAGATAACTGTGCAGTGTGTCTGTATGGTTTGTGCCTTATTATTATTTCACACACACACATATTAGATCTTACCTGGCCAGGTGTGTCAGGGACTCAGTCACATTCATGGCAGTGTATGCACTGACCTCAAAGAACATCACCTTGTTTTCCTACACGGGACACAGACAGAGAGTCACGGAAATCTACAAAGACACGCTGGAGGTCGTGACCGGAACTAAAAACGGAGTTATGGATTTGCGCGAGCACGTAAAATAAAAAATGAGCTTTGAATTAAACTCACATAAGCCAGCTGCTCAGCTTCTTTGAAAGACACCTCTCTGTCTCCGTCCATGTCCATTTTGTTGCCCAAAAGGAGGATGGGGATCCCTTCTCCTGCTGCGTCCTGAAAAAGAGGACGGCAGTGATTTAGTAGCTTTAACCCAGTGACATTTTACATGTCACAGTAGGAAAACCACAGTGTAAATTGGAAAATTAAAGTCCCCCTCCACAAAAAAGCTGTTTTTCTGATGTTTATGTCCCCTCAAAATATCTGACCTTGACCATCCTGACTTGCATCTGTGCAAAGTTTGTCACTAGAGAGGTGTTTTTGCTTTTTTTTTTGTTGCCAGGATCATCTTTCTATGTTTTTTTTCCCATCTAGGTGAAAATTGTGTTGTTGTTTTTTTGGAGGGTGGGCAGTGGTGCACTTCAGCCTCTAAATAAATAAATGCATAAATAAATAAATAAATGCATAAATAAATAAATAAATGCATAAATAAATGCATGAAATAAATAAATGCATTAATAAATAAATAAATAAAAATGATCCTAGCAAAAAAAAAAAAAAAAAAAAAATCTTGCTTACTTCTCAGGACTTTCCCTACAGACACACATACAGAATGTATGTGGGGAAAACCATGTTAAACTAAAAATTAAACACAGCAGTATTTTTACATAATTTAAAATGTGTCTGGAGGAGGACTTAAACAATGGCTCACTGTCATGGCTTACTGAGAGACTTAAATAGAACAGAGCCATTGTTAATGTTATTTGTAACACCGGTGCTTTCCTTACAATGATGTACTTCCATCAAGTTGGTGGACTTGCAAGAGACAGATTAAAAACCAGAATGGTCAAAATCGAAGCAGCAGAGGCCAAAAGAAATAGTGCAACAAGTTGGGAAACCTCCTAAGATATAAAGCTGTAAATACTGAAAAGCCTCATGTAAAATACAATCAGTGCTTGATAAATAAACCACTATAATCTTCATGCTCTCCACATGAAGAAAACAATGGAAGAGCACTTCCTGGGGTCAAAGGTCAGACCTGGACGTTGGTGAGCCACGGCTGCACGGCCTTGAAGCTCTCCTCCACGGTGACGTCGTACATCACCACCACGCCGTCCGCTTTGCGAAAGAACTGCTTGGTGATGCTGCGGTACCTGTGACAGAGTTCCACCGTCACCACACGACCTTCTGCACACAACTTCTACTATTATATCATCGGACTGCACGTAAATACTACTACTGTGATATTGTGTGTTCGTGTTTTAAACTCAGGACGACTCGGTAAGTCATGTACCAACATTTTTGCTGACTTTCCGAGTTTTTGTTCCGACTTGAGGGGGCGTTCAGGTGCGACACTTCCAAATAGCATACTTTTTCTTTTTACTTTTAGTACATACTGCAGCTGCCCTAGTATGTACTTTTGCATGCAGTATGCATACAATTCGGGACAGCCTACTTTGTCATAATGTGCAGAGGATTGTGGGTAAGAATCGCCAGAAAAGCATGCTGGCTTACATATTGCAAAAGGCAACTGGTATTTTTGGCATACTGAATTTGACATGCTATGTATTTGTACTGCAAGTACAGTATACTTGATTTTTTAACCTGGGATTACAAAAACACTTACTGCAGTAATACGTCCAAAAAACTGTCAGGACATTTCAATATTAAATCTATGAATTAGCTGATTTTGACTTCTCAGTAAACTTGCAAATCCAAGTTATGTTTTTTTATTTTTTTATTATTTATTTGTTTTTGAGTCCATAGCAAGAGTGCAAACATAAGGAATAAAGTGTAAATGTAGATTAAAAAATAATTAAATTAAATAAGTAACCACATACTGTCGTGAAACTGAAAGAAATAGTTAAATAAAGAGACAAACAGACCAAAAAAAAAAGAAAAAGAAAGAAAGAAATGCTGTATGTGAAGTTAAAATCCAAGATCTTAAGATCCAGATTATGTTTTAAGAATATCCCTCACTTGTGTTTTATCTAAAATAAACAAATAGAAACTCACCTCTCCTGACCGGCCGTGTCCCACAGCTGCATGGCTACCTGCATATTGTCCAGAGTTAGTGTCTTCACACTGTAGTCAATACCTGATCAAAACAAAACAAAATCAATATAATATATCCAGGACACATTTATAATTTCTTAGTAATAGATTTGTTTGTGATAATGATAACACATGTGGCTACACTTGTTATATTTCATTTAAATTAGATTATATTGTATTCTTTTATTTCTGACAGAGCAGCAGAGACACAAACGGCCACTAGGGGGAGTAATGAGGCGTGACACCGCCTGCGCCTCGCTCCGGAGGAGAAGGGGTGGGGGGGGGGGGGGGGATAAAGTGGAGATAACGAGGCTGGAACGAGGATTGGGGGAAAGATGAAAGCGAGGAGAAAAATTCATCACAAGTGACATAATCTGCAGTACAATGTGTGCCAGGGCTCTCAGACAGGCAGTGTGACTTCACAAGCTCTTTCATGTGATGCTAAGTCGCCCTCCGATCTTCTGCGTTTAACATCCACAAACACACGCACGCCATTCCAACAGCCTCAACACAATATTATTATTATTATTATTACAATGTTTGTCTTCTCACCCACAGTAGCAGTTGTGGCGGGGTGGAAACGGCCCTCGCAGAAGGAGCGGAGCAGGGACGTTTTGCCTACGCTCGAGTTTCCGACCAGGACAACTTTAAAGAGACGGTCCGGGGCAAACAGTGCTCCTTCTTTTGTGTTCTGAAGTATAAAACACAGGCAGAGACACAGAGGCAGAGGCAGAAAGTAATGTTATTCAGGGGCTGTATTACAGAAACGTCCTATCTTAAAGTCGTAAAGATTTCCTCCCGACACATTTTAAAGTATGTAAAAAATAGTCTGCTGTGATTCATATTTTTGTTTAACATGGTTTTCCCACAAAAAAGTTAAAAAAGTTAAATAAAAAAAATAAAAAAAAACTATGAAAGGGGGCTGGAAGCACATCGACTTTTCTCCCTCATTAAGAAATTCTGGATCTGGCCTCAAGCCCCGCCCACCACCGCTGCCATAGTTACGCAAGTGATATGATTGGTTCCTTGGTACATATGATGTCATAAACCTGGCTTTTTGAATCCACGATTTTGAGACTATTGTTGGTACAAAATAAAATTTAAAAAAAAGGAAACCCTAATTACCATGGTTACCAAACAGTTAAGATCTGCCAGTGTCTGCAGCTGTGGACGTACTTGCTGGGTCTCCTTCCCGACAGGCTGTCCTCTCGGAGACGTGGGCGTCTTTTTCGGGCGGGTAAAGCGGGAAGTCCTCGCCGGGGGAGGAGCTTCTGCCGACACAGGGACGTGACTAGAGGGTGGGGAGGCGGAGAGGGCGTCCGCCGCCACGACGACGCTCGTTTCCATGTCGCTCTGAGCGTCCTCCTCGTCCTCCTCCTCGTCCGCCTCGTCGTCCTCCTCGCTGAGCTGGTGCAGCAGCAGTTGCGCCCCTCCGTGGAGCAGGTGCGGCAGGTGGTCCTCCTCGATGGAGATGACCCGACGGAGGGGCCACCCGTCCGGAGGGGCGTCCAGGACCTCGTCGTCCACCGCCGTCTTCTTCTTGATTTCCACTTTCTTCGCTCGTTCTCTGTCTTTCCCCGTCACTCGCTTTGGGGCGGCCATCTTGCCGGGGGACTTCTTGGCCTTTGGCTTCACATTGGGTGGAGCGGGGTTGGCGTAACCGTTGGTTACGTTTTTCTTCGCTGCAGGGCGTTGCTGACACGCGGGGGCGCTAACGGTGGCGGCGGCGGCGGTGGAGGAGGAGGATGGGGAGGATGGGGAGGGGGAGGAGGGGGTGGTGACGGCGGTGTCGTCCTCACTGCAGGAGGAGGAAGCAACAAACACGATTTGAAGGTGCTCTATAGGCAAGGCCTCCAGAGACTGGTAGGACCCGTCCACCAACAGTGGGGCTCTTTAAAAAACAGAGGAGAAACAGAGGATACACGCCGTCAATTCACTCGACCGAGGTGAAGGTCTGGAGGCCGAAGCACTCAAACGTTTCTGAATTTAGTCTCATCTAAACAAAAGAGTTAATTCAGTTGATTGTTGTGAGTTTATAGAATCAGATATCCTCTGTTTTTCCTCCTTTGATACATGATTTGTTTTTTCAGGCGGAAATTCTTCGGTAACACTTTCTATGAAGCTCATGTCCATTATAAGCACATTCATAAGACATGCATTCATAAGGCTTTATAAAAACTCTTTATAAATGTTTATAATCATGCATGACAACTTATAACAAGGTTTCTAAAGTATTATAAGTTCAACATTCATTTATCTCCATGCCAAAGTGACGACAGTGAGTCACTCGGGGTCGACAGATTAATCGGGTGAATTAAAGACATTTTGCGATAATCAGCATCGGCCGATTAAACAAAAAATGTCTGCAGACATCTGCAGGCAGCCTTGACATTGATTTATTTTTTATTTATATATGTAAGTTTATATATTTCTGAAACAAAGAGATGCTGATATCTGCTAAACAAGTGTTAAATAAATGTTCATTTAAGTTCAGCAATTGTGTGCCACATTTGCTATTATTATTATAATTATTTTTTAAATTGATGTATTTTATCAGATGCAAAAATATCTCTAAATATCGACATCGGCCATTGAAAAACACATATCTGTCAACCGCTGCACAGCATGTAAATGCAAAGTTGTGTGTTTTGGAATATAAAAATTTAATTTATTTTTTTTTTTTGTCCTACACTTTATTTGCAGGCAGCAAATACTGCTCCTAAGTCCTCAGAATTAATTTATAATATCATACAATTTCTCCAACGCTGTCACTTAAAGTCATAAAGTCATGCTATAGCAGATTATTGATGTTTATAACATTTACAGTTTAATCTGTGATGATACATTAGAGCCGTTCTCTATAAGTTATAAGTTGTCATGCATGATTAAAAACATTTATAAAGACTTTTTATAAAGTCTCATAAATGGGCTTATAATGCATTATAGACATGAGCTTCACAGAAAGTGTTACCAGATCTTCTTTGTCCCACAGGAGACTCTGACAGATGATTCGTGTTAAACAAGTATTTGGAAGATAAATGAATCACCTTTTTGCCGGCTGGCTGGTGTCGTCAAATATATTGGCGAGGCCCGCTCTCTGTTTCTGCTTCTTTCTGAGCGAGGTCCGAGGCTTATTTTAAACAAAAAGGGGATGTGTGTTTTTATCAAATCAGATAGATGCTGCAGCAATGCAATTAGATAAAGATGCATATACTCACTACACCGCAGCATATGTCTCGCTCATCTTTTAAATGTTTGTTCATCTCTCTGCGGAGATTGAAAAGAGAAATTCATGACAATTCTGCTGTGGAAAAAATAAAAAAGCAGAAAAAGCACTACAGTTTTTTGCAAAACCTTTAACTTACTTTGCAACTGGAGTTGTGAGGTTTGCCAATTAGGTATTAACTAGAAGCCAATGAGATTAAAACCAACTTCTACCCAGTAAAGGGGGGGGGGGGGGGGGGGGAAATTCATGTAAGAATCAAGATTCTTATTTTACAAAAATCAATTTAAAAAAAAACAACGTTTTTTCTACAAAAGAACCCAGATATTAAATATGTAAACATGATTTTATGGAGGTATCGAATGAATGACACTGTAATGTAGCTTTATTCTAGCAATCCTCATTGATTATTTATTATTTTTTTATTGTATTCTCACAACTAACATATTCTTTCATGGGTCTTGCGTGCACACGTTACCTCTCCCAAACTGTACACAGTTATTAACTCTTAAAAATCTGTGGACGGCAGCGGAAATACAACTGCTTCTGTCTTGATGTAATATAACCTGCTGTTCCCCAAAATAAAATAAAATAAATTCCCATTAAAAAAAAATCCCACAATCAAACAAAATGCCAGTTTCCCCAGAGTTATTTTGTTAATTTATTTTTGAAATTGGCAAATTTCTGAGAAATAAAAAAGGCAGCTAGCCTAAGCCTACTAATTTTATTTATGTAACAGGAAACATTTTTATTTTTTGTATAACTTCAATTTGTTATTCTTGAAGTCAGAGAATTGAGAAATACTAAAAATTGTTTTAGTAAAAAGTGTTTATTTATGCAAGTTTATAGATTATTATTCAAGATATACTTTTAAAAAATCTCACAGGATAAATGTGCTATTAAATATATATAAGTATATATAAGTATAAGAGGAAAACTCATCTGTGATGCAATACTGACAGGAAATAATCTGCTCAAATCAAATGTCTCGTTTTACACAAACTTCCTGCAGTTATTGCGTTCACTATTTGGGTTAATTGTTAAGTGTATCTGTTGTTCTCTACTGTTATTGTTATGCATTGAATATAATATGAAATATCCATAAAATATGTCACTAAAGCTGGTGATATACTTGTGGTTTTACCACCTGTTCACGTAGACATCATGTACGCGAGTTCAGGTGTCGTTATCGTGAAGGAAAAAATGGTATCGGAACAACTCTAATAAAAACTGCATAATCTTACACACACTTTTTCTGTGCTTTCATGCTATAATTTACCACACGGCCTTTATTAGCGGACCAGAGGTAGATCCTGAAATCAGCACCAATATGTTCTGAATCGAGAATCGAAATCGACTCGTGAGATACAGAAAGATTCTGCTACCCATGTCTGATATGTGCTCGTTGTACCTGAGGAGATCAAGCTGCTTCATGAGACTTTGCTTTTCTCTCTGCAGTCCTTCGGTTACTCTGTACATTTCCCTGAAACCACACAGAAGTATGCGTTTGTAGTCATTTAAGAGTCTTTCCTAACATTGTGTTTCATTTAATAAACAATCCTCAAGTGCAATAGGTGTGTGTGTGTGTGTGTGTGTGTGTGTGTATACCCACATCTCTTTCTCCTGGTGCAGACGGGCGGCCTGCTCCTGCAGCATGGCGAGCTGGTCCTGGGCCAGCCCCAGCTCCTGGCTGGTGCTCTCCAGCGCTCGGGACAGCTCGTCGTTGGTCATCTTGAGTTTGACGTTCTCCACGTGGCTCTCCTGCTTCTCGCTGTTCAGCTCGTGACACTGCAGCTCTAACTGGAGGGACAGGGAGGCGTTTTCACAGGGATGACGTGCACTGATGCTTAAAGTGGATCCACAGCAGAGAGGGAACTCTTTAAACTCCTCCTGCAACTCTTGTTAACTCCAGGGAAGGATTAATACCACTTACACACACACACACTCTGACACAGACACACAGACACACACACAGACACACAGACACACAGACACACAGACACAGACACACAGACACA
>JAOVVB010096910.1:0-13173 GCA_028570985.1 Heterobranchus longifilis | reverse complement strand
TTATCTTATTAAACTGAATATCTTTGGATTCTGGACTGACAATTTAAAGACATCAACTTGGAATTTGAGAACTGGGATGGACATTTTTCACTATTTTCTGACATTTTACAGACAAAGTGACTAATCGATTAATCGAGGAAATAATCGGCAGATTAATCGATAATGAAAATAATCATTAGCTGCAGCTCTACTATCCATCTCCTCTGCTCCGTTTCAGTACCCGGGACAGGACTGCACCTACACTTGCGTCCCCTGGCCTACACACACAAAAAACACGCTATCCATCTGAGCATACTAACAAATAATAATTAATGCTGATACATAACGAATAATGTTGGATTACTATTAACACACTAAAGAAAACAAGGCAGTTGAATACTGATTTGGATGTCGATTACAATGAATGGATGAAGCTTGGTGAGCCCTAGTATTAACTAAAAGAATCAACCCCAAAATAAGTTTAATGGATCCAAGTAGGCAGATGTTGACTTGATGTTCATGTTAGCGACTATATTCCAACATGTGTTGCTAACTGGTGCCGACACCAGAGAGGTTAATGTAGGAGCACAGTCCATCAGGACCGTTACTTCAGGGACTGTGTTTGTTTTGACTCTGTTTACTTGCCAACGTGACTAACCTAAAGTCTGAAATATTCCCCTCTGTGGTTCACACCGAAGAAAATTAACTGTTGATTGATGATCACAACCTGAGCTGAGTGTGATCCCGATCCAATGAAGAGCCAATCTACATTCGGTTAACACGCTAACTTATCTAAATGACAGGTGCAATATCTGCTGTTTTCTACCAACATGATCCTGCTGTGGGATTTTCCTGACACATTATGGACATTTTGGATAAAAGAAGAGTCTCAATTAGGGCTGGGTGATATGGCCAAAATCTTCTATCCTGATATAGGTCATTACATATCTCGATAACAATATATATCACAATATAGCATGTTTTCTGTGTACCAAAGTCTAACGTTACCCGTTTAAGGTGAAAAAGAAAAAAGGTTAATAACGCAAAGCCTGCACTCCATACCTGTAGTGGGTACCGGCGTGTGGCAAACTTTTTTGCAAAAGATGGATTTCTGATTCGTGTCTGACTTCTTGTAGCCAAACCACCTCCACACGACAGAAGTAGCACCACATTTAGGTTAGTTTGTATATTCTGAAGGTCCTCTTGGAAGCGTGACATTTGAGTCAACACACAGACAGCCAGAGTCATATTTAGTGTTTCTCTAAGCGCAAATCCGACATTCAAGTCTTCGCACAGTGATTGGTCGGCTGTGTGGAGGTGAGACAGGAAGCTCTGATTTCTCATTCTTCACACAACTATTTCTGTCACTTTTCATGAGAACAACTGACTGCAACTCCATGAATGTCTTCCAGGAGAGGCTGTCCGAAAACACGCACCGTTATCGCTAATCTATGACGACTGGCTTTTCGCCCTGCCTTCGGGAACAGCTCGGCAGAATCGACCACAGGAAGAGGGCACCTCTCAAGGCCCCAATCCCACGTCCCTCTGCACTTTCCCTGCTGGAGTGTCCTTGAGCGGAGACGCTGATCCTCCATGTCCATGGGCACTGTTCTGCCCACTGACCCTGAGCTCTGATCTCCCCCTGACAGGGGGAGGGAGGGGACTTAAAAGTGATCAATAAAGTGTCACTTTACACACATGTCAATTGCTTTGATTAAATCCACGACTAGTCCACAGCACAAATGCATTTCTCTGTGTGGCAGCCATTTCCACCAGCTCCTGCTACGTTAAGCTGTAGAATAATTCCTAGTGCTTCGACAATTCATTCTCTGTGGTGGTGTTTTTTTTTTTTCTCTCCACCTCACTGCAATGAGGGAGAAAGCTACTGGTGGCTCCACACTGACCCCTGTGGACAGAAATCAGTACTACACCTAAAACTGCCTCTTTTTATTGCCTGTAATTTTTAAACTGATTTTATCACAGCTGGCTGAAATCAGGAATATAACACAACATTAGTATTTTTCTGTTACTTCAAATCGAAGTGTTGAAAACACAATCCTTGCTGACTGGACAATAATGTTAATGCACTGATATGACTAATCTATATAAAATAAGAACATTCGCTGTCAATTTTCCTTGACAGTTTCTACCATTTAGCTCTATTTTATTTTATTCTATAGCACTTGTGCGGTTTAGCCATTACTGCTGTCCTGGCAGTCTCGGCGTGATAAGTCTGCTCTCTTATCATCTCCCACAGTAAATCCCGGCTAATGATCAGTCTACGAGCGTGGGAACCAGGAAGAGAGAGAAGGAGAGAGGGGTGAAACCCAGCCAAAGACCCTGAAAGGGAAATGCTTTTGCATGCAGAAATGGGCACATTCGATGTACTGCATGTATCGTCTCTTTTCAGGACATTCAAAAAGTTCTCAGAACTGTTTTTAATGGAGACTTTGTTTGTATTTTTCGCTGATGAACAGATCCTGTTTATTGATTATATATGATGTGCAATCCCAGAGGAATCAATTTCTTTCTTTCACACCAGAACTGTAAAATCTATTTTTTTTCCTTTACACAGGAAGAAATCGTTTTTTACCTTCTAAGATCCGTAATCAAAGTCAGTTATATTTAGTTAGTAATTACGTTGCAGTGCGTAAGTAGCACGGGCAAAAAGAAATCAACTACATTTTGGCAAATTCAAGTGTTATCCATCTCCTGGTAAGCATTTATCATCAGTGAGTCATCTGGTACTTAGTAGGATGGTGACACAGCTGAAGCTGGAGCAGATTAATTTAGACTGAGACTGTGTAATACCAGTCATTTCCTGTATCTGTGTCACGTGAGTTTAGTTACGGCCCCGCCTCTTAGGAGACTAGCAGCAGCTCTGAATCTATTGATTCCAATGGGAGGAGTAAATATTGGACCCAGTTTTTTAATGCTAAATATAACTGTTAGCTGTGTAGATATCTAATGTTAGCAAAATAAAATTTAAATAAATTGTGCAAATATAACTTTTCATCCATCCGTGTCTACTACACTTTCAAACAAGACGGGAAGTTTCTTATCATTGCCGGTATTGTTGGTGCCGTATCTTTATAAATATCCTTTATCTTTGACGTTACCGCAGGCAGCTACTCTGTATCATGTACATTTATCTGTACGTTTCCATTTATTGTGAAACCAGTCTGTTGACTGCCATGTTGCCAGGCTTTGTTGGTGTTTCTGGACTTTCTTTCTGGGAGATATTGTTCTTACATGAATGGTTTTTCCCACTCGAATGTCTCTGAAGAACGGTGGTTGTGGTCACGGGGAGAGTTTGAAGCTGTCTAGATCGTCTTTTATAACCTAGCAAGTGTTGGTGTTGTGAGGCATGTTTCTAGCTTGCAGCTGTTCTCTGTAATGTTGTCAGCATGCTTCAACTCAAGTGCTCGTTGAACGGTCAATCGGTGTCTGAAACTCGCTCCATCCGCATCTTTCCCACGTTGGAATCAGGAGGCCTGCATTTCACAATTTCTGTAACTTTCTGAAAGCGTTGATCTGTCAATATGCCACGCAGTGATCGGCCAGGTGTGTGGAAGGAAGAAAGAAAGCGTGGTTTGAACTTCTATTTCAAGCTTCTTTTTTTCACAACACAGTGAAACACAATGAAAGCTTTTTAGGAGACTGTCAGAAAATGTGCACCCTCTCGACCCTTTCTATGACGGCACCCTGCCACACAAGAAGTCAGCAGCCCAGCGCACCTCTTTTTTTTTTAAGATTTGCTGTTGTCGGTTGTGCTCAGCAGTCGGTGCATGGAAGAGTTTGAAGCTGATACCAGCCTGGCCTGGACAAACACACATTAACTTTACAAGCTAGTTCTTATAACCTGCCAAATTTAGCTAACGGCTTTTGACCTTAACTGCAGCAGGTGCAGCTCACTTATAGTGCAGTCGAGTCTGTAGGAGAGGTGAGACACACGGGCCAAAACACTTCAGCTTAAGTACCTAAAATGTGGGAATGTATAGTATAGTATCGCCTACAACCTCACAATATGATACGTATCAAAATACACATGTCCTACACAGAATTTACTGCAACCGCTGTTCTTTATTATTCTGTATAACAGTGATTAACTTAAAACACTTAAAATTCAGGCCCACAGAGAAATTTAATATTCAGTTTCTAAGGTAGGGCAGTAAAATGAGTTGAGGCCGGCAGAGAATACCAGCAACAGTAGACGGCATTGCCGTCCAAAGATAAAATATTTTAACATTTTGCCGTCCTCCGCAACACTATTTACAACCGGATGTTACGTACCTCCCTCACACGCGGAGAAAACATGGCCCATATATTACAAGAGAGATATTACAAGAAGCTACATGCATTACTAGAATAATTAAATTAAAAAATAGGCACAAAATAATTGTATTGTTGTTTTATTGTTTCGTTTTAACGTCCTGGCATTCCGTCGGACTGTTTTGTTTGTTTTTCTCGCGCCGTCCAAAAGGTGTTGTCCATCTGCCTGACTCCATGTGAATGCAGCATAATAAGTCACGGTATATTGAGCACCGCCCTAGAATGTAGGATGTTGTCAGCGTGTTGAATGTGAGAGGTGATGTGTGGGAAACTTAAGGGCGTGCTAAAGCTCATTTTGCTGCATTGATTGTGTTGTAACAGACCAAGAAGGAACTGGAGTTGTCTGCTACATCTGCAGGGGAAAAAGTCTTTTCCTAAAGTAAAATGACTCCTTTGTCTCAGCACAGAGGATGCACAGTGTTTTGGGTGACTTTTCCAGATGGCTGACACATGCTCATTTGCTTTCCAGCTGCTATCAGTCTCTTTTTCACAGTAAGGTGATCCGCACTCGTGATCCCAGCTGTATCTTTGCAGCGAATTCCAGGGTATCAGCAGTCAAACACGCAGCGTCTCTCGTCTAAGACCCAACTTTGCCCCATTTGGGAAACGCTACCACACCCCACACACACACACACACACACACACACACACACAAGAAAATAAAATGTGTGTGGGGCAGACAGATGTGGCCCTGAAAACATAAACAAAGATGAGACAGATTTCATTTGATTTTTACCAAGAGTATCTTTTAAATATAGCCTTTCTTTGGGGTGTGTTTCTTGCACATTGGTGCTACCATCAGTATGTGGAGAACTGGAAAGAGCTTTCAGTCGGTCAGTACATCCTACGCAGAGGAAATCTGAAATCACTCTGCCATTTTAGATAAGACGCTCAATTTCTGTCAGATCCCAGAGCCAAGAATGAGTTCTGCCGCGCAAAACCCAGAGAATCTGCCCGTACTTGTCCCCTGATGCATTTTAACAGTATTGATTGACGCTATCGACTGCTTTTCCAAGTAGATTCAAAGCAGTCGTAGTAAGAGAGCTGCTTGAGAATGGAGACTCCAGTTTTTTGTTGGTATCGTCTCTTTTTCTGTGTAAAATACCCTCATGCATTTTTCAAAATCTTCACCTATATGACCAACAAACATCCAGTAAAATACCCACAGGGCTTGCTTATAGTCTTCTCAGTTGCTTGGTATTTTACTTTCTCAGATTCTCAAGTGTTTCTTTTGCATTTGCACATACACATCCCTTTCCCACAATATTTCTCTATTCATTTAGCAAGTCCTTCTTTTTGCACCTGCGAATTTTCTGTCACATAATGCAGCAGTCTGACAAAGAACTGAAGCCCTGGTTTCACAGAGGCAACTGTCAGCCAGTATACTTTTAACACAATGGAGGGTAGAGAGAAAAAAAACCCACTCTTCTAAAGCATCCAATTGGAACCACACAGGCAACTGGCTCAAATAAAACCAAGCAGGGAAGACTTAGACAGATACAGAAAGCATGAAGGGTGCATGAAAAGAGAGCTGGAGGATCCAGAGATGAGCATAGACAGGCCTCACAGCGATCTACAGCCGCGCTGACATCCATGCAGCTGGAGTCTTGCTTTTATCAACACAACTGCAAAGCAAAGCAAATACATCGGAGAGAAAGGTTTATTTGGCGTAGACATTAAAAATCATCCATTATATTGACAGCCATGCAAGCAGCGGCAACATTCTTTATTCTTGCTTAATCAGTGCTTTCATGGAGACTGTCCTCCGCCGAAAAACCACAGCATGCGTCTATTGTGCGAGCAGAAATTTATGTTTATTGTTGGGCGGCGCCCTCTAGTGGACGTAGTAATCGCAAAGCAGGAAGTCATGAAATGTTAGAAGACCGAGACAGGAAGTGGTGGTGGATGGTTCAAACAGACGCAGGACTTTGACCCAGGAGACCGGTGTTTGTGTCCCGTTTGAAAATAAAAGTAAAACTGAGAGTTATTTTAACTTAACAGAACGTCACATTCTGCGTCACATGCATAATTATGTCATGTATGTCCACATGGAAGTGAAGTAATGTAATAAATGTACAGTTTTTAACCCAAACCACAAGTTTTGTTGCCTAAACATACCCAAGTATAGTTTTTGTTGCCTAAACCTCACCAAACTGCGGCTGTTTCACAGCGTTAACGACATGTTTAAAACCGTGACTGTTACTTTTAGGTATGAAGACATGCACAGTGCCCCTATGGGTTGTATTTCCTGCCACGGCTCGGGGTGGTAATTTAATAAACGCTCGTATGGGTCGTATTAGAGGGTAGAAACGAACAACTTATGTGGCCGTATGGTTTGGAGGACTTGTTGCTTTCATGCTATGTTTTAACTCTTTTTTTTTTTTTTTTTCCTCGAGCTTCTCTTGTAAACAACACATCAGAGGTTGATATACGATCAAGCAGAGAATACTGCATCTTCCATAAAACTGTGAGAACTATTGTTTATTTCGTGAGAAAATAAAAGCTTTGAGGCAGAGACTCAGACACCCTTCAGTTCCAAAAAGTGATTGGACCCTGGATAAAGAAAGTTTAGTCTAACAAGTATATTTCTAACTACCCCAACATGCTTCAGAGGCCATTAATCCTTTCCTGCTGTTCTCAGTCCGGCGCTCTGAACCTCTGGGTTGTGACATAAGACTGCAGCGCTGATTGGACTTGATGGCTCGTGCTGTTCTTTGGTTGAAAACCTGTTAGAAACAACTGGACGCCCTTTGTGCTGCGCTGAGAGCTCAGTGAGAAAACCCTTAACTTGTCAGGCTAGTTAAATTATACTCCGACAGTCTACTTTGTTTGCTAATAACACTCCGGATTATCGGTTTAACTATTTTCCCTCGTGGCAGCTTCCTTGAACTGTAATTAGATTTCACTTTTTAAACCCTGACATCATCGCCCTGCCGCTGATACTTTCTCTGCTCCACGTGGGACGATCCCGTGTCGCATTCTCAGGAATTCGGTTTCAAATGCGAGGGTATGTGAGAAAACGGAAGCAGCAACTTTTGAATGTGTCTCTCTGTGGCTGCAGCGTATCTGCTCTGCTAATCCTCGACACAAAGCCTGGATGAGCAGCACCTTTGTGTGTGTCAGAATGGCAGGCTTAAGAAACAGGCCTCGGCATGCACGGCTCCTCGCGCAGCAGCAACACGGTGGAAACTTAGCTGACACTGAGAACGTCTACAGTAACATGGCGGAATAATGCTGGCAGGAATGAGAGCACATCCATACGTGTGCGAAAAAAAAATTACGCCCACGTGACAAATGCATACCGTCCGTTTACCTCTGTGGATGCTTTTGTGTACGTGCTTAGCAGTTTTTTCCAGCAGTATCTTGCAGAAAATGACAGAAAAAAAGGGATTCATACTAAGTTGATACAGGCTGTGGATGTGTCTATTCCTGCACGAAATTGTGAGTGAGGGTAAAAATGTTATGAAGTTCGGGAGAAAAAGGTGAATTTAGTTTGGTCTCACTGGTGGGTTATAGAAACAGACGTTCTGAGGGGCAGCAGCGGTGGAAAGTACATTTACACAAGTTCTGTGCTGCAGTTTGAGGTATTTTTACTGACTTGAGTATTGAGTATTTCGATTTTACTTTCTACTTTCTGTGCTTAACCACTTTTTATAGTGAAACATTATACTTTTTAGTCCAGCAGACTATATTACTTTTGAAATTAAATATTTGTGTTAAACATACATTGTTAAACCAATGTCTCCCAAACTTTTTGATTTGTGACTGCTTACAAAAAAGACGTTTCCACCAACTTCTTGGACTCATTTTACTGTTTGAGCCCATATTTTTTCAATATTTGACAAAGAAGCAAATATTTAAGTTTAAAAAAAAGAATACTGGTTTGTGTAGCAGAGCCATTTCTTCTTTATGTTCCATTAATCCTCTCATAACCCCTCCGACTGAACTTACTTTGTAACTTATTTTGTGGCCCACTGGCCCGACACCTGGTTTGGAATCACCGGGCTAAATCAACCTGTATATAAAGTAATTAAAACTATAGCTCCACCTCGACCAACTACAGCAGTAAAATGCTGCTTATGCATTGATGCATCAGTATTAAAAATCTAATAATACAATACATAATCATAAATCAGTCACAGGGGCCATTTCTCTGCATAATGTGTACTTTATTTTGCTGAAAATACTGAACCTTTTGAAAAAGTACTTTTACTTAAATAAAGGATCTGAGTACTTATCCACCACTCAGTTGTTGGATACTTTTTTGTCGACTGATGCTTCTATTTAAATGTGAAAGAGTCGACACATGGTTATGCCAAAAAGCCTTTCCTTAAAAAAAGAAAAAAGAAAAAAAAAAACATGTTCTTTGCATGTTTTCGTGCTTGCATATGTGTCAATCTTGTATTGTACCTGAGGGTGTCTTTTTCTTCTGAAAGCTATGAGGTATTCAGAGCAGCTCCCACAGAGACCCAGAAACATGCAGAGGAAGTCAAAAATCAGAGTGCTCCACCGCTGATTCACAGGAGCCGCTTTTTTTAACGTTTTGTTTTTAACGACGGAGCAAAACTTTACGGTGAAAATCAGATTTGGTTCATCTACAAACACCAAAGTGAGTCTAACTTCTGTCCAAGGTTAGAACTCCCGTTTAATCACTTTAAATATACAGCTAACATTATTTCTAACATTATTATTATTAAGAATTTTCAGAAGTAGCTCACAGACAAAACTGTATTCAGACCCAGTTACGAACTGTGTGAAGAAAAACTTCTGAAGTTCAATGCAGTCCAAAAACACCCCCTTCCATTCATGCCATTCATGAATTTCTATTCCAGGTAATGTCAGACTTTTTTATTTTTTTATTTTTTACTATCATAACCTTGGGATGTGCTGTTGTGGAGCGAAACACATTTAGCCGCTGCCATTTTCATTAACACTGTCATGTTTCTCTGGAGCTCCCAAAGGCAAACTCATTTTGGCAGCCTGGCGTTGGATCAGGCCAACCACCTGTCATCTTATTTCTGCACATGGCCTCCTCTGTCAAACACTCCCTCACATTCCTCCCTGCGCCCCACACAGCACCTGTGATTGGCTCGCCCATTGCCATCACAGCTGTCAGGCTCACCCTCAGTGTTAATTAAAGTGATAGACCTCCCAAAAAGCTGTTTCTTCCAACAGCTTGGAGTTTTAGAGCTCAAACTAATGCAGCAAAAGTGTGAGGATACCAAATATTAAGGAGTAGTATGTGATGTATGTAGATGTATATATGCATGGGACCCCAGGTAGCAGTTAGGTGTGTTCTCAGTGCCATTGTTTCAGCCAAGTTAAAATGCCAAAAATGTGCTGATTTGATGTTTTTCTTTTCCATATTATGATGGTTAAGTGAATATTTAGACATTTAAACAGGTCATATTTGACTCTGGGTAATTATGAGCATTTTCAATGTTATCTCCTGGGAAACTATATAAACAGAGGGTTACTTTTAAAACATATTCCACTACAGATTACTGAATACATGCCTTAAAATGTCATTTGTAACGTATTCCATTAGATTACTCAAATTTAAGTAGTGTATTCTGAATACTTTGGATTACTACTTGGAATACCGGATAGTGTCCTGGCTGTGCATCTCAGTTGTCATGTGGCAGGTGCACTGTGCTTTGTTGCACTTTAAAAAAAAATAAAATAAAAATAATCTGTTTAGAGCAAATAAAAGAAAAACAAACTAGAAGGGCACTCGGAGAGCCCCCGGCAAGGCCATGCCTTATCTCACAATGTTAACAAAAGTGAAACATAATTTGTGTATTTGGATCCGCTCCAAAGTTTACTGGGTTCTTCCTCTGGCCGTGCTACACTCTTCCACCAAGGTTCATGAAAATCAGGCAGGTTTTCCTGTAATCCTGCTGACAAACAAACAAACAAACAAACAAACAAAACAAAACTGAAAACATAACCTCCTCGGTGGAGGTAATAAAGTAATCCCTTCAAGTAATCTATTTTTAAAGATGGTAACTGTATTCAGATTACCACCAATTTAAACTGTAACTGTAATGGAATACAGTTACTCATACTTCTGAATACTTGTATTTGGATTACTCCCCAGCTCCGTCAATAACACATCACAGGTGTTTTGCGTGTCATGTCTATGCATTTTAAGTTTTTCGTGTGTCATTTTTCTAACTAGTCACATACGGATGCTTCAGGAAACCTCGACACTTTTAAGAGACAAACTCACTACGGTCACATTTTAAAACACATGGTTAACATTGCGAATTTAAACAATAAGTTATGTAAGTTATGTACTCAACATTGTGAATTCAAACAAAACAAATTAAAGTGAGAGTTCAGAGGATTTGAAGTGCAGTTGTATGAGGTAGTTATGCATAGTTAGTGTATTAGCTTCATACAGTGACGGTCGGCGGTCCACCGGATAATCAGACAGGAGTGCTGACATTAGCACACTAAGCTCTGCACTGCTTTCATTTTCTCAACCGTGGAACGCCTTTATTCCTACGCAGCAGAACATGTAGCGCCAAATGAAATTGCTGTCTGATGGCAAACTAAAGAGGTGAAAATATTAAAAATATAGCATACATTTATACTGTTCTGTTCTACTGTCCTGTGTCAGGACTCCAGTCTGATTCTCTGCACCGGCAGACCGCCGTCATAGTAATACACTAACTATGCATAACCACCTCATACGACCACACTTCAAAACCTCTGAAGTATCACTTTAAGGCAACAAAACTATGCACATGAGTTACATACCCAACGTTGACTTTTAGTTCCTGCAGCCTCCTCAGTGAAAGTCCTGTGATTGTTGTTTAAACGTCTCCTCACTTCCGGAGCAGTTTCTTTGTGTCTAATATTGACACGATGGGTTTATAATCGAAAGCCTGGCACAAATACATGTTGTAAGAATACATGTTGTAAAAAAGCAAAAAAATGTGAAATGACTTAGCGTGTTATTCATACGCCATTTTGTGAGACCAGACTGGCATTTTCTCTACTTTTTTCGGACCCTTTTTAAACCGATAATTAAATCATTAGTTGAAGCCCTTGTGGAATCGCATCATTTTTGGACGGAGGAAGGACTTTTCACACACTTTCCTTTCGGAGCTTCCATGACATTACTCAACAACATGTCATACAGACACACATCACACACACATCAGCCTCAGCAGACTGAATGAAACACAAATGTACAACGTCCCGGCACAATTGGATTTGTGTCAACTTCATCTCCTGGGACTTTTGTTCCCAGAAAGCTGTAATATTCAGCACAATGAGACAACGTCACTTACAACACATTGATCCAATTCATCCGGTCACTAGAGGCTCATTAGGAAATAAACACAAGCACATTTTTTTATTAATTTTTTTTAGATCACTTTCAAAATAATTTTCCACTCGACACCGAGAGAAGTCTGGACGGGCAGCAAAATAAAAGTTTGTGAAGTGAATTTGACAAAATATTAAATGAAAGAGTATTAAACTATTTTTGCAGAGAATAAAAATAGCTGCATTTTCAACATTAGTATGTAAAGTATGTGTGTGATTATGCAACAGGCTCTTTGAAAGCCTCCCTGCCATCACTGAAGAAGCGTGAACGATGTCATTAAAAGTCTTTAAATTTGGGTGCAGAACAAATTTGAGCAAAAGCCAGCAAAGAGGAGAAAAAAAAAAACCCCAAAAGAATCTGGCGACAACAGAGCCAAGATAGAGTTAGTATTCAAAGCCGGCCTCTTACTGTCGTCGGTATCTGTGCATTAGTCGACATTATAGATGGTTTCTGCAATGTTATTGGATTCACCTCATTATGCTGCACCGGCAAATTCCTCTGCAAACATCATCCTTTGATCCATTTCGTAGTGCTTATGCCTCACTGAAAACACAATCTGTGTGTCAGCAGAAAATACTTCTTTTCTTTTTTTTATGTGTGTGTGCAGCTTTTTAAGGAAGAGAACTATGGACTCCAAACAGTTATTCAATTGTTCATGAAAATGTGTGCAAATCAGATGCAGAAAGGATGCATGTACGGCTGCAAAAGACATTTATATATGATAAAATATGTTCTGTACCACAGGGATAGAAATTTAAAAAAAACATCCCATAAATGATGTTTTAAAATTAGAGTAACAAATTAACCCAATAACCCGTGAATGCGATGCATTATTCATGGATGTGACAGTTGAACTGGTCCTCGTGAAAAGCCAATTTGATGTTTAAAGAGACTTCAGAATTTTTTTTTCTCGTCTGCGTCCCTTTTTCTGTGATTCGACTCCGACGGCGAGCGCCTTTGATGTTTTCAGAAAGTGTAAAAGGGAGCAGGGCTGAATGAAGCGGCTGGGTATCACTGTGTGACTGACTTCTCTTTTCTTATTTCTGAACACCAGTAGCTAAGCAGAGCCTCAGCTGTGGATAAAGCATCTGATCTGCGCCCTCAAACATTGTCAGGCCTCTAACGTATTTACGAGATAGGCTTGTTACAAGTATTATCCTGATAAGACAAAACGGAAAAAACAGAGGGGTGGTGGTGGGGGGGGGGACTTTAAATGAGGCAAATCTTTTATCACAATGACACTCAATCAAATTAGTCAGTAATGAAGCTTTATTTTTTCCTGAAAGGCTGCAGTGTTTTGTTCAGCTGACAGAGGACGAAGCCTGAAGGAGTTCCTGAAAAAAAAACGTTTTTTGAAATGCCCCCATTCAAGCCAAAGGAAAGGATTTTTTTTTTCCCAAGCCCAGTGTTCTCACACTTGTGCATCTCAAATAAACCTCCTATGGATTCCTAACTTCACAGAATGGAAGTGGGGGGGAGGGGAGTCAGGGGTGCGTGGAGTTAGGAGGAGGGGGGGGGGGGGG
>JAOVVB010096892.1:0-13173 GCA_028570985.1 Heterobranchus longifilis | reverse complement strand
AGGAGAAGTACCCACACAAGAAGGATGAAATCACAAAAGGTATGTAGGTCTAGCTATAATTAAAGATGCTCTCTGCTATAATGTTTTGGCTTGACATGTGGGTGTCTGTGTCATCGTATTCAAAAAGTCTTTCCTCCTCCAAAAAGAAGTTTCCTCCTGTTAGACTAAAATGCAACCCCGGAGTTTGCAAACTAAAATGGGGTCAGCAGTGTTTCCAAAACATCTACACTTGTCGTGTAGATGTAGATTTTGGGAAGTTTAAGATTTTTAGGACCTTTTAAAGCCATTTAGAATAAAAACTGAGAGAAATTCCGGAGCAGAAATTAACCTCATATATGGAAAACAGATTCCGAAACATAATCTTGTTTTAAAAACCTTTAAAATGAAATGCAAAACTTCAATCTAAATCTGGATTTACTCTTTTAGATTTTGTAATTAAATAATTATTTACAGAGTTCATGCATGCCTGCTTTAACTGAAACTGTCCCAGAAAATTAGACTCAACTCTTAAAAATGTATTAATCAACACACGGTTGCTCTTACAAGACATATTGTCACGCAATTAATATGAAATTTAGTTATCCACAGTACACTGAATTATGTTGTGATGTTTCTGTATGTAACAGCAACAGCTGGAGTGTAACCACGCTGCCTGAAGCTTGTAATGTGTGAGCAGTTGGCAGCGAATCTCCCTGGAGAGTCTGAACCACGAGTAAGATGTATGAGAGGACACAGGGCAAAAAAAAAAAAGAAATCTCACAGGTAATGAGGGCCGCTCCGGTGGCTCCAGATGTTGATGGGGATCCTGGAACAGCTGGCATTTAGCTGTAATTGCCATGCTCGGCGTTTCTCAGGTAAGTCTGGTGTTGTTCGGCGCTCCGCTGGGAAACATCTCGTCTGCGTCACTCAGCTTCTGATGACACCATTTTACTGTACAGAGAACAAGAACAAACACTCAGACACTCTCTAGTGCACTCAGTGGATCAAGTGAGGAGATGCTGCCACCTCGACAGTACTGGTGACGTTTTGGCCCACAGAGTAATGCAACAATAGTCTTGTGTAGCCAGACCTACAGCGCTGTGCGTTTTCACTCTTGGATGGAAAAAAAAAACTCTGGCTTGTTTGCATTTCTTTAAACTAATCACAATCATCTTGGGCGGCGCTACGCCCTGGATACAGCGACGGTGCTTCTGCAAAATAGTGTCGGAGGGAACTTGTTTTCGTGGAACATTTACATGTGTGGAGGTGAGCCATGTAAATATATTCTTTGTAGATCTTTACAGTCATTCACCAAAAGAACAGAGGAGGTCAAAACCTGCCATTTTCAGCGTGTAGGTTGATAACTCAGAGGTTGTTGTTGTTTCCCGTAGCAACTGGACTTTAAGAACGGGAATATGAAGAGGAGGGACTTCCTGTCCACACAGGAAGTAAGGTTTTATCCAGGAACTGTTCACCTTGTAAATTAATGCAAGAATGATTATGTGGTCCGAGAAGCACATGCAGAACTTAATCTGAAAACTGAATTCATGCAGTTTATTGTTTACAGGTTCTCTCATTAACACAGGCAAAACAGACTGAAATCTACAAGTTAATTTAAAAGCTGCATAAATCAATTTGTGGCCACCAGGGGGCAAAAAAACTCCAAAACAAGCTGATAGAACTTTGTCTTCTAGTGGTTTGCTGCTGGACAGATACTTGTACATTGTGTTTATCAGAGCTTTTTCACTGAAAACAACTGCCTGCTGCTGTTGGAAACAAGGTTGATGAGAGCATTGTATCACTTGGTTAGCACAAACATGGAAATAAAGAACAAGAAACTGCATGTGAGAGAGAAAGACTGAGATAACAAGAGACAGGAGGGAGCATTAGATTTCTATACTGTACATCACTACAGCATGTGTGTCTGAGGGAGAGATTTGGGGACAGAAAGAAGTGGAAAACCCAGAGAAAGTGATTGTAATGTGTTATGTTGTGCAGCCACTGTTGGAAAGGCTCCTCTGTCATTGGAGTAGATGCTCTCGCTCCTCACTCCCACGCTGTGCCACTTCTCCCTCATCACTCTTGAAATTACCATCAGCTGTCACGTGGATGCTAACAGTCTCTGAGAGCTGTATGACAAAACGATGGCCTTCACATTCACGCAGAGATACAGCTGCAGGCCGACTGTAAGTAAGAGTCTCTAAGCTGTGGTGAGGTAAGTAACCTTGAAAATATTGAAAAAGAAAATATATGTTTGAGTGGAAAGATTTATGGCTGCCAGAAAAACAAACATCTACACCTAATGATGCTGCAAAGAGTTGATAGGCAGTAAACAGTCCTCAAGTTAAAGCTTCTTTTACATTTTACATCTCACATTACATTTGGATCACTTGTGAAAGTGTTTTGCTGGCATCAATGGGCGTCTTTCAGCACATTGTTTTGGATTTACAGTCTGCAACTTTACTGTTTTGGTTCAGTCTCTGCACTTTATCAGGGTCCGCCTTCTCCTTCAGTACCATCTCAATCATCTCATCCGAAGAACGAAATGCTCGACAACTCTGTCTTGTCAGCTGCTCATGTTGTTCGCCTTCTTCTGAAATATTTATTTATTATAACACCAATGCAAAACCACAAAACCCAAGACCTCATATATGTGGTGTTGCTTCATTATTTCTGAGGGAAGCGTCGGCTAGTTTCACTTGGATATTCTGTCCAACAGACAAGCAACCGTTTCGATCCGTGTGACATTTGTTTATAGTGTTTGGTGCACTTGACAGTGTGAACGCTAACCCCCGAATTGCACCGAGTCTACCAAACTAGGTGTGAAAGCACCCTAAATCACCCTTTTTTTAAAGCACGAGGCAGTTGTTTTCTGCCAAAAAGCTTTAATGAACCAACTGTAGACGACCTGCCGCGCACTAAACAGCAAACCAGACAAAGTTAGCGACTTGCTGGTGAACATGTGGAACATTTAGCAAATAAGTTAGAGTAGCTGGAGACCAAAATAGCTATAAGAGTGAATATTTGACTGAAACAAAACTCCAAATGAATGATAATGTTGCTATCTGCTGGATGTGTAAACAGGCAACTGTTTGTAATAACTTTAGAAGTGGCCAAAAAAATCTATGAATGCAGAGGTCACGTTTTCAAGGCACTGAAATTGTTGCAAATTAACTCGACCGACGTACATAAATGTGCACATCGTCCTTGTAAGAGAGCTGAATCCTTTGTTTAACATAAAGTATCAATAATTCAACATCCTTGTTTTCCACGGTGAATAGGTCACATCAGATGCTTGTACTCTTCTGCAGCTCATACAAATACAACCGCCCACATACACATTCATGATTTCTTATTTATATAGACTGTATAAATGTACAACTTTGATTTGTCATTATGGCGTTTGAAGTTCACACAATACTAAATTGTTTTCCACCTGGGTAGAGAGAGACGCATATATGTGCCTGCTTAAAAGGCAAATCAATACTACCATTTTTAAAGAGCATAAAAACACTGCTGTACTGCTGCTTGAGCTGAGACTATCAGGCTTTCTGGCTGCAGCTTATAATCAGTGAAGTCACAACAGGTGTGTTGCCAAAGACCTCTAATGGAAAACACCTGCTGTGGCATCAATGAGGTGCAACAATATCTTCTATACTATCTTCGACTGGTGCTGCTGTAGGGACCCCTGCTATAATTTGTGCTTCTACAATAATCACCCTGATAGATTTTATTTTGCAGTGATTACTGTGTATCCCAACACGATCCCAGTCATGGCTACGCACCAAAGCAGAACTCGTATGGACTTAGAAAGTGGACGTATGCCAATGGACTTAATTCACTGGACTCATTTCTTTGTCTTATTTTACTGAACATCTTGTGTTGGATTTGTTACATTAGTATTGGGCCAACTGTAGTGTAATCATATTGTTATATTGCAAATCCTTTGTTATATTTTCTACTAGAGGGGATCTTTCTTTCCTCTCTTTCCTTTCCTTTCTACCGTTTCCTTCCTTTGTCTTCTCAAACTAGTAATTTGCTACATTTGGTTGCACCATTAAAACCTAAGAAATGTCTGAGCAAGTAAAGACTTCGGTTGCTACAACATCTCTATCAAAAGCAATATACTGTGTAAATTATTGTACTGTATAGCATCATGAGCTGTGACAGTACTTCCAATTATAACAATTTTAGGGGCCAAGCAAAATATTAAACTTACCTGACAATCTGGTCTAAATGTGGTTATGAATTTGCTTTATTTATATGTGCACACAGGGAGATCTGCAGTGTAGGCCTATGTGAGTTTCAGAGCTGGTAATACAGTGCAATGCAGTTCAGAATGAGTGGGAAATCTGATTACACTAACCTAACTAATGTTATTAGTGTAACGTTTGTAATTTGAGGTCTATTATGTTTTGCATTTTGATTATGTGTCAGGTCAGATTTGTTGACCATATTCTACTCCATTTCCTCTTTTACTCTTCAATCTAAATGGGTAATATTAACAAGCTAATGCCACTTTTATCCATTGGTTGAGTTAGCTACGTAGCAGTTTCAACTAACTTCTCCGTAGGAACTAATTTGTGTGGGAAACCTGTTAAAATGTAGTGATGCGAAGATCTCCGCTTTGTAAACACTTGGGTTATAACGAGGCTACGTTTGAACAGAAGAACAGCGGACGTGCAACCTGCTCCAGATATATCACGTGCCATCTTCATCGGCACGTGGACTTTGCTAGTTGCCATGGACGTGTTCAAATTACCATTTTTTCCTGAGCACATTAGAAATTGAGGTTCAAAGTTCAATCTTGACCTTAGAAACAGCAGCTGACAATACAAGGTCCATAAGGTTAAGTAATGTATAAACTCATGCTCAAAGAAAAATATTCAAACAGAGAAAAAAATAGTTTAACATTATATTGTCTGTAACTGGCATCTGCAGGCTGCACTGAACTGTAGCAGAGCAGTAACCATGGCAACAATCAGCCTCTGGCCAGCCATCAACAGTTTAATCAGCAGCAAATTAAATGTAAAATTAGAAAAATCTTCCACAGCCGAGTGCGTGTTTGTTGGTGGGTGCAACATCTTATCACATCAGATAAACTAAATGCACCATAGGTATAAAATCAGATGCAAAGTCAAGGTATTATCAAAGTAAAGTTCATCCAGGACTGTGAACGTCTGATGTCTGTGCCAAATGATTGTCAAGATATTTTTGAGCCGACAGAGCGACCAAACAACATGGCTACAAAAGAGAAAATGCCACAGTGTCACTGCTTTCAAACCAGCAGCAGCCTGAGCACAGTAATGGAGTTTGAGAACAACACACAACAGCACTACAGCTCCCCAGTCTGCCACTTATTTTCCTCACTGCCACATTAAGTTGAAGGAGGAGAGCAGATGACTGCCGAGCAGGAAGGAGATTCATTTTGCACTGTAAGTGGAGCAGAGCTGATGGCTGGAGAAAGGGGGCGATGGTAGGGCCACAAAAGGAGGGTATTTATAGAGTGTGAGGTGCACTGATAACTGGCTGCCATTGCAATCTGCCTGCAGGTTCCCAGCAATAATAACTGCTCTCATTCTGCAGATCCACTCAGAGTGAAACCCTCTCATGCAGAGAAACACAAGCAGGCTGATTGACTCTCTCACTCTCTTACACACATACTGGCACAAAAATATGGAAGTCCATAAGTGATAAAAATTAAGTGAGCTGAAAAACAAATCAATGCTGTCAATCTGCAAGTCAAGATTTGTAAGTACAGAATATGTTTTGGGAGTAAAATGTTGTCCTGGACTGTGCTCAGATTGAAATTTGCTGGCAGTATTTTCTCAAAAAAAAAAAGTCCCTGAAGGGGCTTTCACACCGCTTTGCGGCAACCACCTTGACAACTGCCTAGAGGGTTTCCCCAAAAAGCAAAGCGTTTTTAAAAGTGGTTCCTGCCACCCGGCGGCAACCGCAGAGCAAAATATGTGTGTTCACGTCGGTGGCAGCCGGCAACAACTTCATACCCCTACTGCCCTGGTCGAAACTGCTTCCCCTCTGCAGCCTTCCCCCATTGAAATCAATGGTGGCAGCGAGTTGCTGCACAGCGGTGTGAAAGCCCTATGAGGTACACTGAGGAAGAAGCTAATATATTATCTTCTGTGACTGTAATGTTATGTTAAATGTGTACTTTGTTTCTTGTCTTAAATGTTTTGTTTGTTTATGTTTCAAATGGAGCTGCTGGCATGATCCAGACTGCAGACTTGATCTGACAATAAAGCATAATCAAACTTATTGCAATTTCCAGCCAGTTTATGTTTCAGCCGTCAGTTATGATTATGATAGTGACCAAAAGAAAGACATTGTGAATTTAAGTAGTCAAAGCACAAGCCAGAAAGATTGGGAACCACTGGGTAGAAGGCAAGCGGAAACCTCTGGGGCTGAAAAATGAAGCCAACGCAGAAGTGCCAAAAACTACAGTTTCTCCGATGGCCACTTTAGGCTGGCTCCAAAAGTGAGTCAATCCCCATAGACCCCCGTGTTAAAATGCCCAACTTTACAGCAGAAATAAACATGTTTATAGCCTGCTACAAAAAAACAGTTTTGGTCCCTACAGCTAATTTCCCCATTCATAGCAACTGTACGTGGGGTGAATTTTAATATAACTCACCTATTTAAATGATATTAAGGCTTAATGGATAATTAAGGGCTGGCTGCTTTGGGTGACTTGGGTGCCAGTGGCTTTGAGCTATAGGTGGCCATGCTTCATCCATGCGCCACCTCTTTGCCCATTTTTTGATTAGCCGGGAGTTACGCAGAGTCAGGCACTGCCAAGATGGCGACGGCCGGAGCCACCGGGAGCCAGATGTAGGTTTTAGTGCTTGTGAATATGAGAGGAATTTGCAAACATTTTTGAAATAACAGGCTGCAACAGGACATTTAAATATCTGGCAGTGAGGGTAATTCCTTCGCAGTTGTTTTTTTTCTTGACAAATTAAAATGCTGAAGGAAAAAGCTGATAATATAGCTTGACATTACTTAGAAGGCAAGGTCTTGACAGGATTGCACTTCACCTCCGGGTCAAATCAAATGGATTTCATTCTGCTCTCGGTGGGGTTTTGCATGTGCAGATGCAAAACGCAAAACACTTGATCATGCAGCTTTGAAGATACTGAGCAAAGGACACACTTCCTCTTGGATCAAAACATTGATTACTTGCTATCAGAATTCATCAGGAGCATAAACCTATTGAATTGTACTTTGAAACCTTGACTTACAGATTGATTAATGTTCAAATCTGATTTCTTTTTTCTATTTTACATCATTGTGAACTGATGTTTGTGTTTTGGACTGTTGATCGGACAAGACAAGGCACTTCAAGACGTCACTTTGAGCTCTCAGAACCTGTAATGGGCATTTTCCACTATTTTTTTTTGCTTTTTGCTTTTAGTTGCAGCCATATTCTTGTCTCTCACATATACACAGATGCATTCACTGCAGCATACTAGTTGAATATATACCTGTCCTGGATATAGTCTATAATCAGTGGTGGAATGTAACTAAGTGCATTTACTCAAGTACAGTACTTTATGCTACTTTATACTTCTACTCCATTACCTTTATTTGACACCTTCAGCTGCTAGTTACGTGGCAGATTCATGTTTTTATTACAAAATATAAATCAATTAGTAAATTATGATATATTATAAACTACCCAGAATTATACAGTAATTAAAATTAGCCTCACCTTTACCAGCTGGACCATTAAAGTGATGAACACATTAATGCATCAGTAATTATGATCCAGTAATGTAATGTAATATGATTCTGAAACGGGCCATTCTGCATAATGAGTACTTTTACTTTTTTAACTTTAACCCTCCTGTTATCCTAACATTTACTAACATCTTATACAATCAGGGTCAATTTGGCCCCAGCAATTTAAACCTCCAGAAAATTATTGTAATTGAAATTATTACCCAACTTATCATTGCTGACTACATAAATACCACTTTAGATAAAATATAGCCTCACATTGAATGGGGTCAATTTGACCCTGAGGTTAACAGAAGGGTTACATAGCCTGTATTTATAGGCTACTATACTATATTACAGTGTGGAAACAGTATTTTTACACTGTAGTATTGCTACTTTTATTGAAGTAAATATCTGAACACTTCTTCCTTCACTGTCTACATCATATACCTACATTTTCACATGCAACTCACTCCTTTCTGAGTCATTTTAGAGACAATAGCACCACCTGCTGGTAATAAACAACAAATGAGAATGAAATACCAGTAAATAAATTAAATTAATTAAAGTACTTTACTTTTTTTATAGACTTGACAAGCTGTTTTACTTTAGTTTACTGTCTTTAGTTTGCTCGTTGTAATAATGAATCAGGAAAAATCTGTCCTGGTTAATTTCGACGTCTGCCATTATCTACTTACACACTTTTATATGCTAACATTTCCATCGATAACGTTGCATTCTTTGCTGTTTTACGACTATGCAAACAAGGCCTGATAACTGTTAATTTACTTGCAAAGATATTTTAAGTTAAAAACTACTCACCTGACTCGGACGTTAGGGCGCACAACGGAAGGAAGTGAGCGGGTTGTGGTTGTCTCAAACAGCTCAGACATGGCGTGTTTGCTAGCTAGTAGCAACATAGGCTCAACAATGTTTTCTTTAACACGGCGAACAAAACACCGCTCATGGATATGCTGTTTGTTTCTGGTGGTGTATTTAACGTCGCTTCCAGTTTCTGCAAAGCGGGACAGCCTCCGAGAAGTGACCGACGGGACCTGGGAGGAAATCCTTAGCGGAGAATGGATGATTGAATTGTCAGTGTCCTGCTAGCGGCTACTGCTAACGGCTAACCGGTGTTTCGGTTTGACGAGTGACCGTGCTAACTGGTGACTTCCAGCCGAATGCGTCCGTGAATGCTAGTAGTAACTTACGAAAATGGTCGGCGTAGATAAACACAGATCAGTGTGTATTTAAAATTGGTTAAATTATAACCGAAGGCTTTGTCTGCATGTTCTGTTCGTGTTCTCAGCATCTGCCATCACTACGAGCAAACACGACGAGAGTCGCCAGTTAACCCGGTCACTGGTTAAATCGAAACACCGGCTAGCTAGCTTGTCAGTTAACTCAGCTATTTTGAGCTCATAGAAACGTGGCATGGTTTCCGGTGTCAGGTTAGATTTAAGCCTAAATGTGCTGTCTTATCAGATTATTATCGCATCTGCCTCCATTTAACCCTGATAAGTTGCTGAAGTGTCTAGCTAAGCTAACAGCTGTCATCATTAGCTAGCTAACCAGCTTACCACAGAGTTGTATGCTAGCCAGTTTGCTAAGTAACTCGCTAATAAAGTATCGATACATTTCAGCTTGTACTCAGTGATTATCATGCTAATGTATGCATGTGATGATTGTGCAATTTATCTGAAGCTTTACTTGTGAAACTTGATACCCCTCAGCTACGCGCCCTGGTGTCCAGCATGCCAGCAGCTCCAGCCGGCGTGGAAAGAGTTCGCGGACTGGGGGGAGGACATGGGAGTCAACATTGCCAAGGTGGATGTGACTGAACAACCCGGTAGGCTTGGATGACATTTGCCAGCTGGCAGCTGCACTGTGACTCGTATGCATAACATAACAACATACCACAACAGAGCTGTCAAGACATTGTGCAGCATTTCCATACTGCACTAAATAGCAGGACAAAATAGCTAAAACACTTTACAACAGCTCTGCAGTAAACACCTTAGGTGTAGCCTGTAATTTTGTTGATACTCTGTCAGAAGTGTTGATTCAGATCTTCATAAATTGACTGTATTCCAGCAAAGGTTATATTTAACAATGCAGGAGGTGTTTCTAATACTTTGTCAACCCAATTTATATTGATAATGAGCATAGACTAATAAATTAGAAACACTGCTCAGTATACAGTAACACAATTCAACAACACTACAAACCACAGCCTCCAAAATGACCTTAATGATGAGTCAGCATGTCTCTAAAACAGTCAACAGAAAATCAGTATAACCTTCATGAAGGTAGGGTAGGATTTATTGTATAGCTGTGGACTTAATAAACTGGCAACTGAATATAAATTTGGAGCCTTTGCTAAAGATACACTCGCAATTTAGGTATTTACGTGTACTTAATATAACAGTAACAAATGTAATTCCAAAGAGTGGGCTATATGGATAAAATCCTCTATCACATTAAATGAAATTTAGTAATGTGATATTGATATGTATTATGAAACACTAAGCATTCTGGAAAATGTATTGAGAGATTGTTTATATATAAAACAACGAGCCAGGAATGCCTCATTATTCAAGTTTCAAAGTTATATATCACATATATGCTAAAATCCAATATTGCCATAGAGCAGTCCTTATCATTGATTTTGCAACATTGTCCACAATGATCTAAAAACAACCAGAAATATCATATAAGTCAAACTGACTGTCTGTACTCTGTTTCCTCTCTCTGTAAGGTCTGAGCGGGCGATTCATCATCACTTCACTTCCTACTATTTACCAGTAAGTTCTTAGTTAATCTGTTTCTTTATCACTTCCTTTTGTGTGTGGCTGCTTGTGGTGGATGTAATGCGGATGTGCAACATCTTGAAAGAAAAAAGTGTGTTTCAATAAGTTCAGAAGCTCATGTACTTTTAGCTCATCAATTCTCTGTTCTTCCTTGTCACATTAACATTTTGAAAAGACTATATCTTGTTTGCATAATTTTAAATCTATTTTTAATCACAGAAATCTGTGTTTGTGTTTCAGCTGTAAAGATGGCGTCTTCAGGAAGTACCAGGGAGCTCGCACAAAAGACGACTTCCTGAGTTTTGTCGATGAGCAGAAATGGAAAACAGTCGAGCCAATTTCCTCTTGGTTCGGGCCATCTTCATTTCTGTGAGTATTTTCAGCTTTACACCATCATGATGATGATAGTGTGATGATGGGGTTACAAAGGGGTCATTTTCCATTCCCTGCAAACATTATGATATATATTAATACATCAATACCAAAAGAAGCTCTTCTGGTTAAAATGTATTAAGATTAATGTCGCAGAGCCTGAAGGATACATACACAGTGATAACAAAAAACTGGAATTTCTCATTATAGTGGCAGCCCAGAGCTTTGTATCACGGTTGTATCTCTTTTTGAAATGACAGAAAATAACATCAGATACCTGCCCTGTGTTAGCTCTATTCTTAGTGTTTTTTCTGTTGGTTTAAAATTAGAACCACAAACACCACCCCCCCCCCCCCATCCCCTACTTGTTATGTCTATGTTTAGGCTTTGTAGTGATGTTACAATTTGACAAATCCGTGTTAAATTACATGCTGTCGTTCTCCTAATCTTTTGGCAGAATGAATTCAATGTCTGCTTTGTTCAAGCTCTCCATGTTTATCCGGGTAAGTGAGGATTTCACTCTTTGGTGTAGTAGTGCTGACTGTCAACAATGTAGTTTGTTTATATATGGGAAGGTATTTATTTCATTTTCCACAGTCCATTCAAAGAAGAATGTGCTGCTCAGTGAGAAATTGCATGACAATGATGACTGGCCTTTACGTGCAAAACACAGAAAAAAAACAAATCCAGTTCTACAGGATACAGCACTGACACATTAGACACCTAAAAAACTGTAATTGACCTTGTGTAGCGCAGACAATGCTTATTGTAGGACAGAAGTCTAAACTTACAGGAAACATAAAGCTGTTGAAGTAAATCATCATCTCCAGTGTCTCAGGTTTTTCATTCTGATTGTTTTTTTTTGTTGTTTTTTTTTGACAAAGCACAATACTAGCCTGGCCTCTTCTGGTAGATGATCTTATTAAAGGATAAAGCTGACATTATTTCATATTTCTTTCATTGTCAACAAATCCTATGAAAAGAGCCCTGCCTGTTTGTGGCTCTCATTCCTAAGTCTATGAAAACATAAATCTTTAAAAACAGTTTATAGTACAGAAGAAAACTGATCCAAACAACAGATCCACATCATATCAGGTAGCATTAATGTTACACAATGCAACGCTAATGTTTATGTCTTATTTATTTAACAGGCTTTTATTACAGTTTCTGACCTTTATATTGCATTAAGGAACCCTTGCTGTCTGCATTTTTGTATCATGTTACTGTATTTACTACCCATTAAGGTCACATTACACTGCCTGTTGGTTATGCTTATGTCCAGTGATGACAAAGCAGTTTTTAGCTGGTAGACTCCAAATCTGAATATTCATCACAAATCCAGATTTCGTTCATCTACATCCTCCAGGCTTTTGTTTCAAAAACTTTTCAGAGTAGGACGAGGGAAAGTTGATGTCTGGATACTGCAGGAACATAATCCGGCTGTTTGAATACTGTATTTAATCTGTTAAGTTTAGCAATATAACGTTCAATGTCCTTGCAATTAAAGAGCACGGTAAATTCTAATGACTTGAAATCGATGCTGGCTCCGTTATTTTTGCTCGCAGTTTTCCTGCCAACATGGCGGAGTCAACAAAACAAGTCACGTGACGCGCAGAGCACTATAGTTTACTATAGATGGGTATTATTGACTGTCCATTTACAACCTCAATTAAAAATGTTTTTTGTGTTTTCCAGCGTTGTCATAACTACATGACCGAGCACCTGGGGATTCCTGTTTGGGGGTCTTATGTTATCTTTGGTTTGGCCACTCTGTTCTCTGGTCTTGCATTGGGACTGGTGAGTACTGGTGCAGCACTTCTTCATGGTTTTTAAAAACAGTGAAACTAAAGTGAACGCTCGTCTCCTACGTTGTTCATTAAGTACAAACGTATGCATTTCCAGTGAATTCATGGTTATTGTTGTCTTGTCTTTGCAGCTACTGGTGTTCATCGCAGACTTTGCTTTCCCCTCACGACGTTTTTCTTCTCCGGATTACTACCAGAGTGAGTTTCATATGAGTTTAGTGACTGAATAAGAAAAGTTTCTGTTTTTTGGGTTTTTTTTAATCAACTACAAGAACATTTCAAGAACACTGAGGTAGATTAACTTTATAAATTAACTAATTAAAGAGGACCAGTCTTGATGCTGACAATTGACTTTGTAACGGATCACTGTAGATCATGTCGGAATGTTTTGAGAATATACATACATACATACATACATACATACATACATACATACATACATACATACATACATACATACATACATACAT
>JAOVVB010096891.1:0-27463 GCA_028570985.1 Heterobranchus longifilis | reverse complement strand
TACAAAACGCAACATAAACGTCTAGGACGTTCAGAGCGCGTTCGTTTATCCAAAAATGTAACGCCCGTGTGAACAAGTCCTTAACATTAGCATTAATATTTAGCCTTTTTATTTATATAACCACTCCCTTTAAATAAGCCATTTTGTGTATTAGTTATTATTATTAAACTGTTAATTTTAAAGAGATGGAGGGGTAAAAAAAGAAAACTGATAAATAAGAAAATCAGCATCATATATTGTTATCAGCTGCCCTGAAAACCCACATTGGTTGAACCTCTACATATAAATTTGAACATGTTTAGTCACATTAAAAGAAATTATTTGATTTTGTTTAAGGGGAACTTTTATGGTGACTATCATATTTATACCATACTTTTATTTGAACTGTCCTTACTTCCTGTCAGTGTTGCCAAGCCTTGCAAGACAAACAATCCTCAAAATAATCCCAAATTATTCAAAGCGAAATGTGCAAAATTAAGATCAATCAAGAACTACAGCTGACAACATAAAAATCTATATAATATTTCTTTTAAGTGTCTTTTTTGTAGGATAAAAAAAAGAAGAATAAATATGTATGCGTATTGCCATTAACTAAATATGGCCCATTGTAGCATATTATACACAAATTACTGGAAACTAATAATTATCAAAGCAAGGACATTTGAGAGAGCACTAGAGATGCAGTATGTGATATATCTATAGAATAAGAAAACCAATAAACATTTAATAGCTCATTTAACATCAGATTCTTGCCAAAAATGGAATTTAAATAAATGTAAACTAAATTCTTTTTGTCAGGATATTCCTTAGAATATGAACCACAATGCATGTATTTTTCTCCTATAGGGTCGGTGTTTAGCCGCGAAATTATTACTTTTTTCATAATTAGTCTTGAGCATAGGGAGTATGCTGTTAATAAAATACAGTAGAATGTATATATGTGAAATCATTCTATTTATAGAACATGCAGTTCAAAGCATGGTTGGTCTGGGACAGAATGGCTGGAGTACTGAATGCAACAATCGATTGTCACAGTCTGATGTATGCAAGAAGCCTTTCCTATACTTGCATAGCTAAAGTCCCTGCACCTGGTGTTCATATTTGTTTCTGCATCAGGCAACAAGTGATAGCATGAAAGCCACTTCGTAATTCACTGCATTCACCGGCAGAATTTCATCCTTATCCTTGAGGTTTATGCTGAGCAGTCTTTCATCATCCAGTAAATTCAGTATGGATGAATTCAAGACACAAAAATATTTTCAAGCAGTCCAGCATCTTAAAAGCATTGCCAGTGTCAGCCTGGAAAAGTTTGTTCACTCTGGTGAAATCCTGGAGAAAGAGCATTAAGAAGTGCAAGAAGAGTTTGTTGCTGGGGTCAGAGTACATTTGGTCGAGAATTTCTGCATCGTAGCATCTTTACATATTCTCTGGTCTTAAAGCACTATTTGAAAAACAATTATAAGAGTGTGAACGTAGAAAGTTTCTTGGAAGTATTTCCACCATGTCACTGGCACACAAATGAATAAAAAGGTTTTATTCATTTTATGAGCTGCAGGTTTTCATTTTGCCCTCTCAGATGTGTATACACAGAGTTGTTCTTTCCAACATCACACTGCATCCATCAAACCCCACACACTGAGTGAAGTCTAGGCCCACACTCCAAAAAAAAAAAAAAAGTAATAGTCCAGATACCAGTCCAAGACATATGGACACAGTCTCCTTTAGACATAAACTATAATATCATACAATAATGCACAACTGCTTTACAGTAGCAACATCTGTGCTTTCATTCCATACTACTCAGTATTGAGTCACCGATATCTTTCAGACCTTTTTCTGAGATCTTTAAACATACATGGAGCAGGCACAAATCCTTTGCAGAATCTCAACAGCCAGCTTCTTCAAGGTTAGTAAAATGAGGTATAAATGGCTACATAGCCACGGTAAGAAGGGAAGTACATGAAGCGTAGAAAACTGAAGAATTGATTAGCCTCAATAGCAAGTCATTTTCCTTATGGCCCCATAGATGTCTGGTGCCAATCCTGTGAATCCACATTTCTTCCATGAACTTGAAGGTTCACCACTATACTGTGTCTCGAAGGTAAAATCATAATATATACAGTATATAGTTCACAAAATGTTACAGCTATGTTTAATAGTAAAAGTAAAAGCATGTCCACATGCAGAGCGAGATAAGAACTCACAGGATTGGGACTACACAACTGTAAAGCTGTAGGAAAACCAATTGTTAGTGCAGCTAATTGTAGAAAAAAGGACTACAATTGGATTGGCCTCTGGAGCAGTGGAGTAAAAGGTCTTGTTTCCCATTTCCAGATTTACCCCTTTAGACCAATGGCTGTGTCAGGGCAAGAATGGAGGCCCAAGAAGCGATGCACTCATCATGCATAATACCCACTGTACAAGCCTCTGGAAGTAGTTTTATGATCTTTGGGGTTGCTTCACCTCATCAGCATTATTTTGTATTAATATTATGTAGTAATAAAACGAAAATCAGATGCTTACCTAAATGTCACTTCTCCTGCCATCAATACAAGAACTTGGCCACATATTAATGTAATGTGACATTAAACTTTGTTTAAAGTATGTTCTGGCGAATGCACACCTAAAAGCTAAAATTTGGCCGGACAGTGTATTTTGTCTATTCGTTTTCAGACTGATCTCTGTAATGTTTTCAATCATTCTCTTTAACTTGTCCCCTCTGAAACTTGTCAGCTTGTTACTGTTTTTAAAACATTGTCTATGTTCCTGTGGACATCCAAGGTCTCCACAGTGTCTGGAAACTCAGCACTGGTTTACCCACCTTAATACTGTCTATACCAGTTTCTTTTACTGTAGGATGTCCCAGCATCTTTCGTTGTCAATGCTTCCATGCAGGCTGGACCTCAGTGCCTTAGGCGATGATTCCTGGACCCCGAGTCGCAATTTACTTGCTGATTTTGATTCAAAGGTCTTACCCCAGATTTTCACTGGGAGCTCATCTATGACTTCACGTTTGTGACAAGATTTTCTTTCTATCTCTGCATGTCCTCATGCCCCACTGAGAGCATTTCAGCTGTGGAGCATCTTGACATGACTTTTGGCTTATAATAAATATTCAGAAGGAAAAACCTGATTGGTTTTGTTCGTGGTTTCAGAAAAAGGCAGACTAAGAAGTGCAAATGAATCCGAGTTGGCAGAGTGGCAGTGATCAACTACGATGGCCACATTGCAGAGGTCAAGGGGTTGGTCTCTGGAGCTCGAGCATCCAGTATCCCTTCAAGGAGATGTTAGTGCAAAAACCTCCACATGAGTTTCATCGTCACTCTCCAAATTTGTGTCTCGAAATGGTAGCTGTTGCTGAGTTTTCCCCTCTCTTTTGTCTTTTGTCTTTTGGCCCTCTATTATATTTATCCTTCTCTCTTTCTGTTGTTTCCACAGGTACACTGTTACATGGAAGCAACAGCTTTTTATATGCTCTTTGGCTTTTTTCTCCTCTCTCCAGTCTCACCTCATAAACAGGAATGTCAGGGTTCTTTTGGCAATTACCACATATACTTCCTCCTCCCAGCGTGAACAAGGCTTGCCAGGTTCACCCTTCTTTATTGTCAAGGTTTATCAGGGTTTATCTGAGCTTCACAGAACTTTTGATTGTAGTATATAATCTATAATCTCGCAGCTCTTTGAACTTTTGTTGATTTGGTCATATCAGCTTTTTTCATTTGTGCTGCTCTCCTGATGTTGTTAAAAAGGATAGTTTTATAATTTTATCGTTTATATTCATGTTTTTTTTCTTTCATTACTAAAATAAAACAGTATAAAAACAGTAATAATACAGTAAAGATCATTTAATTCTACTGTAGAATTGCTCATCAAATCACTGGATCCGTTCTTATAATTGTGCCAGAATATATTGAAAATTATTATAAAATGAACATTTAAGATTGGTGGATGATCAAATCCACCTGTATGAGTTTGCACAGAAATTATTTGTTTACAACAAAGATCAATTAATTAAGTAGTTACTCTACAAAGTAAGAAATAACTATCTAAAGAGCGCTAAACCGATAATCTGATAAAATGTTAGTCTAGCTCACAATTATTAGATCAGATGGAAAGTAAACCATGTAAGATTTTTAATAGTATACTTATCTGAATAAGAGAGAAAGGCAACATGAAGATTAAAGTATATTGTAATGGTGTCCTGCATTGATGATGACATAACACTGTAGTTTTGTACTTTGCTTGAATGGTTGGAGCATTTTTTTAAAGCAAGTCTTGAAACTACACATTAACTCCTGAGGAAGTCATAAAAAAAAAAGTCAAGAAAATGTGTTGATCAAAAAGTGTATGAACCCTGGGACATCTACAGGGAGCACTGGAATGAGGTCAAACAACAAATAGTAAGGAGGAAACCTTGTCACATCCTTTTAAGTGCAGTCGTAGATGTGCACTACCTTCTTCAGTAAGCTGGAAAAATTTATGAGTCTTGAATTCCCTGCCCATGTCATGATGGATTCTCATTGGAAAGCTGAAGTTGAGGGTAATAATCAATAAAGACTTTTTCCACCACTGCTTTTTGCTTGTTCCTTTTTTTTGTAGAATGTATAACTGTCTCAGCAGGTATCCGGCATCAGTTGTTCTGTTTTCAGGGCATGAATTCTTGACAAATAGTTATTGGTTTTTGTTGCAGGACACATCCTATCACTGCATCTTGTTTCCGACTTGCCCTGATTTCCTCTCGCGAGAAGATTTTACAAGTAGACAGTGCTGTGATGTCTTACACTAAGCTGATGTCAGTCTTGCTACCTATGATGGCCTAGGGAAAAAGCCCTCTCCCTCTGTAACACTGTATTCTGCACAGAAACTCATTACATTTTCATTTACTTGGGCTGAATGTATGTGAAGATTCACAGTTATCCAGGTGAGACTATATGGAAGTCAACTGGACTTCTTCTTAGTTCAGTAGAAACGTTTCACTACTCATCCAAGTAGCTTCCTAAGCTTCTCAGGCTGAAGAAGCTACTTGGATGAGTTGCTACTGAACTAAGAAAAAGTCCAGTCGACATGATTTTATTCCAGATTTTACTTGGGCTGTGGGCTGTTTGTTGTCAAAAGTGAACGTGAACAGGTCATCAACATTGATATTCCAATTACCATATTTAGTGGAGATATTCCAGGCTTCTGGAATGAATATAAGATTCTTTCTTGAATGGTGTCAAAGTTTGTGAACCATATGTAGTCTTTTTTTTTTATCTTACCTACTGTTTTGATACTATGCAGCACCCATTCACCCATATGAGGCTTCACAGTAGAGTATTTCCTATGTCTGGGTAACTGGGTTTCTATCTGCACTATCCAGCAACTCTTGGTTAAAAGATAATTTGGCACATACATTATATGTACATCTGTTTTACACATTTTAATGTGTAATGTCATGCATTGTGCTGTTCATGTTTAGAGTAGGAATTTATTTAAGACTGGTATGTATATTAAAATACTGTTATTAACCCTTCTTGGATGACCAACTGTGACTGCTATTATCTGTTATCTGGGCTTATCTGTTTTGCAGTCAAGTGTATTACCTTCTGCCCTGTTTGAACTGCCCCCCTCTCTGTATTGGCATTGGCTTTATAATAATTTTAACAACGAGTTATCTAGTTATCTAAGTATATTGATACTGAGAAGATTGAGTTGATTTGCTGGATATTAAATGTTTTTGAATGTTGCTTTGCCCATTTTCCCACTACCTCTTCAGAAACCAGTCATGGGTTGTTCATCAAAAGTGGCACCACTTGTTACTAACATAGGGACTTGACGAATCTTTTGTACTAGTCCCATTCGCATTTAATGGTGGTTTTGTTTTCAGCAAGTTGCCTGATGGTACTATGTGGGTTGTTTCCACCATTAATTGTTGATGACACTTGCCTGAGCCCTGTTGTCCCATAAAGTCTTGTCTAGTAGTTTGTCTAAGTGGCACTACACCATGCATCTTGCCCTAATTAGACAGATGAGCTTAGTTTGACATTGTGAAGGCACAGAGCACTTAGGTATGTCACTACTGTTTCTGATACTTTCAGGCTGAGTCTACTGTGGTTTCATTAGTGCCGTTGTTCATCCTTTCTCTCAATTGTGTCTGTTACACTGTTCAGGGGTGACTGACTGTTACTGCTTATATCTTATTTACCCTAGGCGGCTTGCCTGTAATATTGCTTCTCAGTTTGTTGTGCTTTTCTGACTCAAGCTGAGCAGCCTCATTTATCTTTGTATCAAAACTTTAGCTTTGATTCTAGTGTAACTAAGACATGGTTTCAACTAAAACTTCACTGCCTAGCTAAGGAACTCAGTCTCTATGGAGCACAGGAACTTATGCTGGATTAAGTCTGGACTAAACTATTTCACTTTTGTCCTTTTCATGAATGTTCGAGAGCTGTTTCACTTTGAGTTCTATCACCGTGAACTAAAAGTCTTAGCCAGTTTTTTTGGGGTCTTGAAATATGTTTGTGAGTCTGTGGAACAGGTCAAATGACAAGTCCACTTTATATTGTCGTTTCAGTATGCTTGTTAATGTGGGAAGTGTGAGCTCTCTCTAAACTTTCAATAAGTTTCGAATATGCAGGCCTGGACTTACTGCTTTAATCATGGCCTCAATAATTTCTCCGACTGAATAGCCCTTCTTGATTGAAAATTGCAATGCACAAAAACACTAATCTACAGTCTACCCATGGTTCTCAGCCATATTCCTTACTCTTCTCATTCTCATCCAAAGAGATTTTTTATTACTGAATCAGGGCCAGGTGGCACTGTTTTTTAAATCCCTCCCTGTCTGGCTAACCACACCTGATATGTTGGCAAGGTCTTTAAGAATCCATTGCAATGCATTGGTCTCATCATGGAGTTGCTTCATCTTCTTACTTTTTCTCGTGGGATTGCTTCCCTGATATCTCTCCTGGCTGGCTCGCCATATTATATCGCACACGCTCAGTGATGACAGTTTTTTCAGGTGACAAATGATTTTTAATATACTATACAACTGCAAGATATAGTAAAGCACAGTACAATTCAAGCTTCGGTGTTGCCCGCTACAATAACTGCTTAACATTTACACTGTTTCAATAATTTCAGTCTCTTATGTTAGAAATGATTAACAGCTATTACTGTATGACATTTAATTTTCAAGCATAAATAAACATATTAATTTGCAAGTATACTCTGGGATGGGTGCCAGGTAAAATTAAAAGTTTTTTGGGCATAGTCTGCTAGCTACATAAATTTCCAGGGCACCCGTCTAAGAAAAAATATATAATTTAACACAGAGACATGGACACAGTATTTTGGTTTTTCAAAAAACATATGGAGCCCTGATATATTTAGGTAGCAGGGTGCCATTTGGAATTCAGCTACAGCTGGTTTTACAGCTACTGTACCACACAACAAAATGCTCATTTAAATATTAAAAGCAAATAGGTAGGAAATTCAGTGTGTTTTAAAGGCAGAACCATTGCAGGTTGAATTGTTATGGGACCGTGTGAGAAGATTCACATGCATTGTGCTTTAAACTGTGTAAAATTTGCTCTTATTTTAGAAGCCTAGTCCATAGGTAAGTTGAATTTTGCAAAAATATTTTTTTATTTATTCTGTTATTGTACCTAGGCTTTCTGCAAATGTCATTTTAAATAAGTAGACAGTTTGTGACGCATTGTGATAAATAGCGAGAATTTGCTTAGAAGTGCCTTGCTAGTAAACTGTGCTTTTCTTCACTCATGATTTGTCAAAAATTTTGACCAATTTTTTAGGCACAGGCATATGCACTCAATATAATTGAATTATGTCTCTCTCATAATGTCTGTTCACACTTTCTGTCACCATTTAAGCAATGTTTAAAAATATAGTGGTACCTCAGTATATAAAAGAAAGACCCACCTTAAGATTTTTTGCCTTAAAAACAGAATTTTGCAAGAAACTTTCCTCATCCTTATCATCAAACGAGCGAACAAACCGAGCCAAACCGAACACCGGCTAAGTTGTGCGTACGTCTGGGAGCCGTTCAAAACCTGTTTGCGTCAGTGGAAAGCCAAGCGAAGAGAGTTTACATATTTTTGGTGTTTTTTTTTTGTGTGCAAGATTTAGTGAAGACTTAGCACCATGGGTCCCAAGAATGTTAGCAAGGACAGTAGCAAGGAGAAAACGGGGCCGGTTTCAGTTTTGTTTTTATAGCAGCCGGTGCTGAGAGGAATTATAAATTAAGGTTAGGTTAATGTCTATTTATTGAATATTTTGCTTCATTTACTTTTCTAAATGTTTTGATTTTTTTTATGTGCAAAGATTACAATTATAGTGTTGAAAATTGGTAATATTTTTGGGTGGCTGGAACGGATTATCTGCATTGACATTATTTCCCATGGAAAATGCGTTTTGCAATGCGAAAAATTTATAAGAGCTTAAGAGCTCACATACATAGAATGGATTAAATTCGTATACTGAGGTACCACTGTATATGAAGCGGCAAAAAATTCTGTCTGAGCAAGGGAAAAAAAAGGCATGAGAGTGAACTGTGGGAACAACAATCAGGTCATCTTGTGTTCTCTCCTCTCCACCTTAGATGTCGGTTGATATCAGTAAAATCCATTTGATGTGCTAGCTGTCAGTGCATCTTCTGGTCTCTCTGTTTCCTGTTTGCTTGCCAGCCACCTCCAGGGATGTGTTCTGTGACTTTGTGCCTGACAAAAGTGAGCGTTAAATACAGCTATTTATTACAGTTGATAAACACGAATGGGTAATGGTGTTATACAATTCAGCTTGAGAAAGATAAACATGTCGCCCCTGAACATGCATTTATATTTGCTTGCATGAAATTAAACTTGTCACTACAGCACAGAAACAATACTACCAAAGCTGGCATTTTCTTTAATAATTATCCTTGCCTTTCAAACATTGACAGTGGTGGGAAAAATATGTCTGTCTTTATAGGGTTTTTTATGTATAATAAGATACAGTACATAAGAAAGAGAATTTTTGCATAGTGTGTTGCAGTTACGGCGATAACGTTGCAACACTTTTGTTTTTGAGCCATTACCATAGTGTTAAAGGACCCTAAAGAGCTCACTAATAGAAAAGAATGGAATTTTCAGACATGCACTGTAATAGTATGTGGTTTTTCTTTTAAGTACAATTGCATATAAGAATATAAGATATTTTCTTTACCCTTAAAAAAAAGAAAAAAAAAAGAAAGTACTTTTGAGGCTGATTGGGTTTGTGAAAAGCTACATTAACAGCCTGAACTCCAGCACCAATATTTGGACTAGCAGTGTGAGCTCAATGTCTCTCATCAGTTTAACTGCACAGTAAATTGATGAGGATTTTACTCTGCAGAGAGCTGTTCTAAATACAGAGCAGTTTCAAGGTTCACACACTTGCAAAGCAATAGCAGGTGCATTTGATAATGAGCTTCAGACGTAGGGCATCCTGAAAAGTTGTGTTCACGTCGTGCCAGATACTGCCAGATACTCGTATCAGTTTTCCTTAAACTTAAATCACTTTTGCAATTGGGTCAAAAACTGTCCAGTGCATTTTTTAAAACCTGGGCGGATAGTGTTGAACTGTCAACCTTGTGGAAGAAACATGGTTGGGGGAAAAAACATTTTTAGAAATTTCCATTATAAGAGATTTCTAAATTCTGGGTGAAGTTGCATTAGATAAAATTGAGATTGAAAATCACAGCCATGTTCACAGCCAAAATAACAGCATTTCCACATCCACAAAGTGATAAAAGAATTGGGACAAAGCAGCTGCGTGGGCATAAAAAATGAAAAATTTGCTAGAGAGCACAATAATTCCATCTTTTAGCAATAGACAAAGTTCATGGGATCTGATGAGTCCATAATTAGCCCATTTAGGAGTCATTGGTCCGTCAGGGTATGAATATTAGCGCATAAATGATGCATAGTACCCACTGTATGAGGCGGTGTCAAAAAGTTTTCAGACTAGATTTGTAACACGCCAACAGATCACAGTCACAGCGAGCACCGAGCTTCTTAAGTCAGTGTACCAAAAGACATCATCCTGTGTACTGTACATCGGAAGCTGTGCAACTGGTGCTATTCTGACCATGTGCATTCCCATGTCTGCTATTTTATCATGGACAGCAAGTTAGAACAAAGAGCGAATGAGAAATTCTGCGTGAAAATGGGCAAATCTGCTACAGACATGATTTGGCAAGTTTACGGCGATGCTGCAATGAGTCATTAGAGGTGTTTTGAGTGACGTGCTTCAAGAGCGGAATAAGACTGCGAGAGATCAGGAAGACTGTCAACGAACTCAACCCCCGAAAATGTTGAATCTATACGGCAACTTGTGCATGATGATCGGAACAGCCCACAACATGATGCCTTCGTGTCGCAAGGAACAGTCCAGGCAATCCTTACATGTGATTTGAAGTTCATCCCCAGGCTGCGGACCTACTTTAGGAGCAGAAGGAACATTGCGTCGACAGTCCACGCCAGACCGTCAATAGCGTATTCTACTGCCAGGTTTTAAGGCAATTGAGGGAGGCTGTAAGGCGAAAGGGACCGGATCTGAGACGCGCAAAACTCTGAAACTTTTTGATACCCCCTCATACAAGCCTCCAGTGGCACTGTTTATGATCTTGAATGTCAGAATGTCAGGTCTACTAAGGAAATTTGCCCTACATTACAAGATCACAACTTAAAAGCCCTGGGTAATGCAAATACTTCTAATAAAATAATCTCAGCAGTATTAGTTTAAGCCCAAGGCCTAACTGGTTGCTTGTTGAGTTTTACAAGATCTGCACTAATGACATGAGTTGCTTTACTTGCAACAATATACAATGGGGGCATACAATCAGGCACTCTACATAAATATTTTTATGAATACACAATTGCTTTGGTTTATAAAATGCGATGTAGATGATCTGGATAACTGGAGAGAGATTACTTTAATAGAATATTGATTTTTTTTTGTTGTTGATATTTTTCAGTCATTGCAAAGCGCATGAATGACACCAGTAACAAAACAGAACAAAGTGCTGTGCAATAAAAAGAAATGTATATATTTGGAACAATTTTGGTTGTATAAGAAACATGACTATAAGTACTACTAACAGAGATTTTTTAAAATTATTATTATTGGTTTAGACCATATAAAAGCTTTTGATTTTATTTCAAGAACGTGCTTAAGGACTGTGATGAAGCATTATGGCTTTCCAAATTGGCTTGACTTCATCAAGGTGTTAATGCTGTTATACAGAGAATCGAAAGTACAAATTAATGTCAGCAGCCAACTAATGGACGATTTTGTAATTAATAGAGCCATAAAACAAGTCTGTCCTTTAAGTGCAGATTTGTATGTAATTGCAATCAGTGCTCCTTTAGATAAGATAAAAAACAGATGAAAGATACTGGGAGTACAAACTACAACTAATACCACAATAAAGATATCTGCATATGCAGACAATATAAGTCTTTTGTAAAGAAGAAAGAAAGAAAGACATGTGCATTTTGACTTCATTTCCAAATACGAGAGCTTAAATATTGGTTGGTTAGAATTAACAAATGGAACAATCTACAAAATAATAATTTAGAAAGAGTCGGGGGTTTTTTTGGGGTGATTTTTAGATTCGCACGTTATGACGGTTCACATTCATAATTACAAGTGATTTTATCTAATGCTAATGTGGATGTGCCAGTCCTCTGAAAAGGCACGCATGCAAAAATATGCTTGGGGTTTTGCTCTGGAGGACGGCAAGCAGTTAGTCGGCTGTATTTGGAGTGGCCCAGAAGAAGGAAGAAAGCCAGACGCCTTGCTTTAGATGTTTTAGCAGCTCTTGCTGCTTTTGGCATGAAATCTCTGCACTGCCGGTGGTGACTGATATCAGCTCCCTATGCATGGGCTGAGCTGACTTCTGATCTACCCAGACCTGACCTGAAAACCATCAGATTTGTGCATTCAGACCACTTAAAATTTTTATTTTTTTTTATCTCTGTTACATTAGGCTAAAATCAGAACTGAGTCACTGTAGGCTGGTAATGTGAATATAGCCTATGAGATTTTGGTTATTTAGTGTGGGCAGATTGCCAGTATTGGAAAATAGAATTGCCATGTCATTACGAAAACTTGGTCCTGCACAGAAGATGGAACAATCAAACACTTCCTAATACACTGTACACGTTCAGCAAAGATACCGCACAAAATGGTGAAATTGGTCTGAACATAAGACTATACAAAAAAATCAGTAATGTACAGTGTTATGCTGAAAAACTACTGAAAAAAAAGAAAAAAACAAGGCCTGGTTTGGATTTTAATTTGTATAGTTAATAATGACATTTGGAAACTCAAATCTCTCCTGCCACACCTCTGCTGCAGTGGCCTTTAAGCAAATGAAAGTAAATAAAGACAAGAATAAACAAAGACTGTAGATCAAAGACATAAACAGTGTGGTGAATGTTCATGTGCAAATTTGTAAATGTGATTATTGGATATTGTATATTATATTATTGTAATTATAGTACTGTGGAAAAGTCTTGAGCCACCTTTCATTTCTTCATATTAAATTTAATTGAATTTAATTATGTGGATTAAATGAAATAAATATGAACAAATGTTTTACTGCAACAGCCTGCAAAGTACCTAAATGTACAAATTAGAAATTTTGTTTATGTAACATCCACAGCAGCAACCTCATTTCCCCTCTCGTCTGTTCCAACCATTCAGCATTGCCAGTATACTAATCACATGCCTTAAGTTAGATGTTTTTATGCTTGAATGATTCATACTGTAGGTCTCTGTGCAGCTGAAAAAAACAACAACAAAAAAACCACTTCCCTGAACCTGGTCAGGGACTGAAAATGAGCCACAAAACACCCTTCAGGAAGCCTGGAGAACTATTCCACAAGAGTACATAAAAAAAAAACCAAAAAAAAAAAACCAAGAAAGTCTGTCTCCTTGGAACAAAATATGAAGAAAAGGGGGGGGGGGGGGCTCAAAACTTTTGCACAGTACTGTATGTACACACAGTTTTGTATACCTTGTAAATGTAATCGATAATATACAACAAAGTTTGATTTAAAAACTGCAATACGATGAACTGGATGACCCCATCTATGGATTTCTTACTCCCCTGGTGGCGTGGGTATATTTCAGGACTACACTGTGGTTCTGGGGATTTTTAGACTCCACTGTATGTGTTATAATGCAGTCTAATCAATAACATTTGTCAGCACTGACTATAATACTGACTGTAATATTGTCTGTGATTCACTAGTGCCATTTCACCATCATAAAAACAGAGTGTGTTTCATGTCACGTTACAAAAATGGAGAATTTAGCTTACCGACCTCACTGATTAACCAGCACTGATTTAAGAGTCAAAGCGATCAGTGACATTTACACACAAATGTGGATCATGCTGAAGATCAAGTTGTAAACTTGTGAATATTTTTTTAAAACTTATTTTTGATAACGTAATAATAAATAACAAATAGTAATGTGTTGTCATTCTATGAGGTCATTTTTCCCCCCAGATCAATAGTTAAAACACTTGGTAATATAATTTAAGAAACTATCAGAGTTTCTTTTAAGGACATAACATTTTTATGATATACAGATATTATAATTCATAATAATCTACAAATGATGTTTGCCTTTTTCATCCACAAAATAAAGCATCCTGTCATTGAACATGGAATTACTGCTCAATGGGGAGGACATGTGAAACATCTGTCTGTTATATTAACATATATTACAAACTAATAAATGTAGTTTTATTACACAAATTATAAGTAAGACCATAAAACAGAATTACATTAGTCAAATGGACTCACTTACATTTATATTTGGAAAGAAAATGTCGTATTTAACTGGAAAGGTTTTTGGATAACACAGGAAACAAATATACAAATATACTGATTATAAAACAAATATATACTGATCAGACATACCATTATGACCAGCTGCCTTATATTGAGTAGGGCCCAACCTTTTGCCACCAAAACAGCCATAACTCATCATGATACCTGATATAAGTAGATGGATAACAGTTAAGTCATATTAAGTGCAGTTAAACAAGTGCCCAGTCAGTATATGCCTGGGGTAGCTCAGTAGTTATGGCATTGGGCTATAGTTTGGAAGGTCCAGGTTCAAATCCCATGACTGCCTTGAGCAAGGCCCTTATCCCTCAACTGCTCACATGTATAATGAAATACAAATGTAAGTTGCTCTAGATAAGGCTGAATGTAAAAGAAAATAGCTCTATACACATCTGAAGTTACCCTCCTACTTCTATAAGCAGTCACATCATCACCAGTTACCCTATTCTGTTGCCAGCCATACACACCCATCTCCATACTCTCCTTTTTTCAGCATTCTGGTACACGCCTATCTTGGTTTCATTTGTCCAAAGTATCCCATATTCGACACAGGTCTCTGAAACACCTACGCCCCACCAGCAGAGCTGAGCATAGCTAAGCGGAGCTCAGCAACAAGCTGGGGGAAGGTATCTTTTTATATGCGGTTATATTAGGGGAGGAATGTAACTGGCTTGTTTAAGCTCTGGCCAATTCAAAAATGGAAAAAGGACAAAAAGCAGGGAATGTTTTAGCCTGTTGTTGTTTTTTATATGTAACACATAGACAGATCTGAATGTCTAAAAACTACTTAAAAGTCAATTTTGCATAATAGGTCCTCTTTATATGTATTTTACAAAGATGCTCCTAACTCCTAAATGTTCTTAACTACTTTTGGTAAAGGCTTTTTTTTTCAACAAGGAAAAAATTCTGCAATCATCAACTTTATTTGGCTTTTGTTGTCTTTCAGGCCTCCTGGCATTGCTGAGCTCATCAGTGCATTTCTTCTTTATAAGAAAAAACGTGACACAGCATGACTTACTCCAGAAAAATATTGCGTACACTATGAAAACGGAATCTTGCGCAATAACTTTATAATGTGGAGTATAAAGGGAGTTATGAGCAGTTTTGCACCAGATGCTGATTAGCTTATTTTTAGCTTTAACCCTTTAACTATTTCTATAGGCTCTTTGCCTGGCAACGACAGGTAAAGAGCCTATAGAATGCTGTAAAAAATGCTGTGAAAAAAATGTTAAAGTCTGTAAATAAATCGAGAAACTATATAGTGTGAAATGGCTGTAATTCCTACATAGTTACTGATGCAATATTTTTGTTAAACACCTTAAATTAAAGCTGAAAATCTACACTTTATTCACATCTGATACTGATTGCATCAGTACAAGTACATCCTGGCACAAAGAGGTAAAATCCCAAAGACCGTATGACTGTTCAAATACTTCTCGATTCGACTATATTTGATTTAAGATGGCACCACAGAAAATGAACATCCTACAATTGAAAACCCCTGTTCACATAGTGTAATATGATTACTTGTGACTGCTGGAATATACATCTGTGCGAAGCCTGGAATGAAAGAGAGAGAGAGAGAGAGAGAGAGAGAGAGAGAGCGCAGTGTCCGATTCTTTATACTCTGGGTATATACAGATGACCTTGGAGGCATGTATGGTAGGTCGTTTACTTATGAACTTAAATGGGAATCCCATCTTTCCTGTCTAAATGCATTATGGTTATCTTAAAGTATCTTAGTGCTGCACATGCAAATACATTCAGTTTAATGTAAGAAAATGAACAAGCAAAAATTAGCATGCCTTTCTTAATATATCTATTCATCGATCAGCCATAACACTGTGATCACCCGCCTAATATTGAGTAGGTCCCCCCTTTTGCCACCATTACAGTGATTCTGACACCTTCCTATCAGAAACAGCATTTACCTTTTCCTCAATTTGCTCTACACCAGCTCTTTTATTGGATTGGAGTGCACAGACCAGCCGTCGCTTCCCATGTGCATTAGTGGGCCTTGGCCACTCATGACCCTTTTACCAGTCCACTGGTTTTCCGTCCCTGGACCACTAAAGGTATGTCCTGACCACTGCAGCCTGGGAACATCCCATAAGATCTGCATTTTTGGAGTTGCTCTGACCATCTGGTCCTTGTCAAAGTCACTCAAATCCTTATTCTTGACTATTTTTTCTGCTTCCAACACAACAACTTTAGGAAAAAAAAGGGGTACTTGCTGCCTATTATATCTCACTCACTTCTAGCCGCCATTGTAACGAGATATTGAAAATGTAGCTATTGTGAGACGGGCCAAATTGTAATTGCTAGACAACTGGGTCAGAGCAACTCCAAAACTGCGGCTCTTGCGGGATGTTCCCGGTCTGCAGTGGTCAGGACATACCATAGTCATCCAAGGAAGGAAAACCGGAGAACTGGTGACAGGGTCATGGGTGGCCAAGGGTAAGTGATGCACATGGGAAGCAAGGCTGGCCTGTGTTGTCCAATAAAATAGAAGAGTTATTGTAGCTTAAATTGAGGAAAAGCTTAACTCTGGTTCCAATAGAAAGGTGTCGGAACACATACTGTCGGTCATTACTGTTTTGGTGGCAAAGGGAGGATCTCCTCACTATCAGGCAGGTGGTCAAAATGTTGATCACCTGGGCTGATCTTGGGCTGATATAGGCATTGTTTAGGTTTAACCTGCCTAGTGTAAACACACCGCTCTTTTTCTTTAGTCAAAAAATGAAACAATTGTCTCAAGCATAATTTGTAAACATTTTTTCAGAACCATGAGAAACTTCTTTTTTTCTTTGTTCTTCTGTCTCATAAGGGCAGCGATCCACCTACAGGCTTGTCGAATTCACAAGTCAAAGACAGTTCTGGGTTTAACTACACGCCCTGGTCTGGTGCAATAGACGGAATGAGGCTGTGTTTAACTCATCTGCTCCGCTGTAGCTGTCAGAGGTAAGGAAGAGCGCTTGAGTGTGTCTGTGTTTTGTCTTGTCTCATATTTTCAGACCGTGTCATTTTCTCCAGCAGTAATGAGACGACAATGTATACAGTATTATTATCCTTTCGGTTGTATCGACATAGTAAGGTCTCCGAGCGCTCACCGGTTTAGTTGTTTTTGCTGACATACTCAGCCTCTGTTCTTGGACCTGGACTGCCGCAATAGGACACAGCTGGGGTAATGAATCTGTGCGTGTATATCATTATGTATTATTATATGCTGTAGAGTTTTCAGACTTTCAGAAGTATCAGCATCTGTATTGTTAAGTGCTTTAGCAAGGCCATGCTGGAAAAACGTGCTGTTGAGTTTACGGCTGGCGGATGTGAATGTAACTCACTGTGCATGAGTGAATATTTTTCAAAGTACCTTCTGCAGTAGTCGACTGTCACAATGTTGTTGTAGTAAATGTTGTCACAGAAACTGCTTCCTGTCACGGATGGTCAATAATCTTGATTGAAATCCGAGTTTCTTTGGCATTAAATGCATAGTGTTTTAGAACGACGGATCATCATGCAACAATACAATCTGAGCAGATCCAAAGCCAAAGCATTACATTTATGGCTCTTCGTCATGATGTTTCCATTACCCATAAGGCCAGCATTTCCTGTCTTAGCAAAAGAGGAATTATAATTTTCTCACCTCGGAAGATGACACATTTTTGCCATAGTTTAGAATTATGCAATCGTTTGAGTGTATTTGTTTATGCTTGTGCTTGTTCACTTTCCCCCCCCACCACACCACACCACTCTTAAAAAAAGATCTTGCCGTATCTGGGCAGCTTTCATTGGAATCATGCCTTTTATTGCAACAAAACCCACACATTTTGCTATGCTCTCTTGTTGCCTTGGTTTCATTAATGTTTAGGCGTTCTCCTGGCATTGCTGAATCGTGTTCTTTGCACATTTGCATCTTTTGTATCCTGCACAGTGGCTCTGTACAAAGTTTGATCGTGTGGGCTGGTTACACCACTAGCAATAGTCTTCAGTTGAGCCTGAGTTAATTTATGTAATTAAGCAATGTCGATAACTATTTCTAGCTTCAGCTCAAATCCAACATTCAGGAGATTCTCCATGTCATAGGTGGACTCAAACATGAGTGACCGTGGTGTTGTGCATGCAACAAGGACACAAAAATAATTAATTTATTAATAAAAGTTTTGTTAAAAAAAATAGAAAAAATATTTCACAAGTCAATAAGTAACATTGAAAGAAGTCTGACGATATTCTACAACTTGGACTCTATTGATTTCGGTTATTAAGGTTGACATCCAAGAAGGATTGAGAAGAGTTTTTTTGTGCATCACTTGGAAGTTACAAACATGTCGTCTAACATAAAACAAAATTAGCTGACTACTTGAATATACTGGATGACCAGGTTTTCCCACTGCATGATTCTTTATTCCCTGATGGCATGAGCATATTATAAAATGACAATGCCAAGATGGGCAGTCATGGCTTACCCATGCCCACAGGGACCAAAGGCCAGCCCGACCCACAGAAAAGCCAATGCAGCACAAAAAAAGACGTGGGGCTGACCAGGGAGGGGGTGCAAGGTTATGGAACTAGCCTCCAAATTCCACAGATCTTAATCTCACCCAATATCCATGGCATACAAAAGACAAACAAGTCCGATACACGGGTTCCACAAGAGGAAGATGTTTCGCTCCGTAATGTTATGGATGATCAGTATATACTGTACATACAGATAATCTAAAAAATAAATATTGTCAAAAATTATCTTTCAATTTTCTATGGGGTTCAGGTCAGCAGAGTTCGGCAGACAATAATATCATGGTCAGCAAACCAGTTAGCTGTAGTTTTAGCAGTGTGGGCAGGTGCTAAGTCCTGCTGGAAAAGGAAATCGGCATCTCCATAAAGCTTGTCAGCAGATGGAAGCATGCTGACAAGTGCTGTAAAATCTCCTGGCAGATCAATTCACTTCAAGTCATGACTGCCTGTGGAGACTTTACACTGGACTTCAAGCAAATTGGATTATGGGCTTCTGCAGTGATCCAGATTCTGTGACCTCAATTTCCAAATGAAATGCAAAATTTACTTCCATCTGAAATGAGGCCTTTGTACCACTAAGCAGGGGACCGGATCTTTTTCTCCTTAGCACAGGTAAGACTCTTCTGATTTCTCTGATTCAGGGGTGTCTTGATAATAGAAATGCAATAGCTGTAGCCCATTTCCTGAAGATACAGTATCTGTGCGTGGTGGCTCTGGAAGTACAGACTCCAGCCTCACTTTATTTGTTGTGAAGCTCTGCCAAGTTCTTGAATTGGCTTTGCTTTACAATCTTTTTAGGGCGGTGGTCTTGTGGATTGTTGCTTGTGCACCTTTCCCTACCACACTTTGAATTTCCAGTCGACTTCACATAAACATGCTTTGGTACAGCACTTTGCAATTCAGTGATCACCTTCTGGGGCTTAACCTCCTTGTGGAGGGAGTCGTTGGCCGTCTTCTGGACACCTCACGTCAGCCGTCTTCCCCCTGACGTGGACCTGAACTAGACTGAGAGATACACGGGATTTATACTTTATGAATTGTAATTTTACTAAAACTTAAAATTACATATTTATGAATTAAATCTATGAGTCTAGAATATGAGTTTCACATTACTGAGTGTAACTACCCTTATATTCGAGATTCATTACTCTTCTGTACAACTGTTGATTATTGTGTTAAATCAAGTTACATTTGCATAGAAAAATATGAAATCATATTTCACTTTGAGCACACTGCTGCTTTGGATGTTTAGTTTAGCATTAGGTTTAATTTCATGTTTAGCCAAGTGTGCGTACTAAGAGTCAGGGAAGAACGGCGGTGATACCATGCGGTGTGTTTGACAGCCGAGTTAGTGGGTGTAGTCATTGCATTTAAAATGTGTAGCATCAAACATTGACACATTCGGAAAATAAGCTTGAAGAATTTTAGTTGCAATCAACCATGTCTGTAAAGAATTTCCACACATTTCTGCTTACGGAGGAAAGAAAGAAAGAATACTTTCATTCTAACTTCTCATTGAAATGAAACCCAAACATCCCTGTTGACAAAGAAGAAGCTGTGTGTTTACGTGGGTATTAAGTTTCCAAACCACAGTCACAAAAGAACACAAAGAGCTTAGACATTTTATTTGGAGTAGATTCGGAGGACTGGTAAATTTAGTATCATTTCAGTGAACGATGGTAATTTATAAAGAAAATAACAATTCACAGTCTAGTACGTTTATACTTGGACCTGGGTTTTGCTACATAACTACACTGCGTTTTTTAGTTGCATATTAATCACTGTTATTTCCATGGACAAAAAGTCCAAATCTTGTGGAGGTTATTAAATGGATATTCTTAAATCTTAATGGGACCCTTTATTGACGGCACTTGGAGGTAAAGCCTATCCCAGGACACTTAGGGCACACATACATGGACACACACTCACTCACGGGCAATTTGGGAATGCCAGTTAGCCAAATCAGCATGTCTTTGGACTGTGGGAGAAAATGCAAAGTCCATGCACACAGACCCTGAGGCGGGAATCGAACCTCGACCCTGGAGGTCCAAGATGAATATGCTAAGCACTAAGCCACCGTGCCACCCACTTATCTGGCACATTCTCTTTATTTTTTCATTAAGATTGTAATAATAATAATAATCTGGGCAAGACCTTAAGCATAAAAGAAAATAAATGCCGTATACACAGACTGTAGTGAGAGGGAATCAGGAGACGGTTTAGGCTTAATGTGCTGGAGGTTTAATAAATCAATAGCAACAAATCCAAAATAGTCTTTTGAACCTGGCAGGAAGTCAAAGTACCAAAGAATCAAGATACTCATAAAACAAAGTGTAAATCCAATAAAGAAGCTGCAAACAAAGCAAGGGCACACACAAGAATACCGGACATGAAACAGCGGTTCAGAATTGAGCGAGTGCATTAGCGAGACCTTGCAGGGAGCTAGAGAGGGAGAGCGAGAGAAATGAATCCATAAACAGGTGTGTCTCAGAAACCTCTGCTTGCAAGGAGCAGTGAGCTTGACTCTTTCTTTTTTTTTTTCTTTCAAAGGGCCTTCTCTATAAAATCCATGCAAATTTTTTTCTTATTCCGTGCATGTCCGTCTCAAGCGAGTTAAGTCTTTAAAATTAATGTTTCAGGAATATGCCAGCTGGAGCTTGATACACATCATTTCTACCCAGCAACCTCAAACACTTAAAAGAATATCCAAGGAGAGCACTTTTTTTTTTTTTTTCCCCAATCATCTGCGTACTTTGAGTAGAACCTTTAAGAAAGCTCAGTCGTTTCTCCAGACATGTACAGTATTCTCATTATCGTAATCTTGTGGAATCTTCACATTCTTCTGTTAAAATAATTGGAAGAATGATGATGCTTATTTTTGATGTTGCTTAAAAACTAATATGAAGCGTGAGTAGAACTCGAATCAGCAAATAAAAACAATGTATACTTTCTTGTTTTTACCAATTTCATCTGGTTAGTCTTAATAATCTTACATTTATTACATGTCCAAAAAAAATATCTCATATTAATTTGTCGAATCAGAATTTTAGTGTCGACGCGTCGTGTTATAAAACAGTGCTCCAGGAAGTGCCTGAGGCAGTATTATATCCATTGTCAGCCATGACTGCATATTGTACTAATGAAAGAATGTATAAATAATGGTGAAATGGTGAGAGAATTAGGGTGAAGAGAGAGAGAGAGAGAAAAAAAAGAGAGACAGAAACTTTCAAAAGTATGGGAACATTAGTTGGGAGTTAGTTAGGAGTGAGTTAGTGCGTCCCATTGAATCGCAATTTGACTCCAAAATTGTTATTCTTTAAATTTTTTATTATGTGCATTATTATTATTATTATTATTATTATTATTATTATTATAATTATTATGACGCCCCGCTTGCTCATAGCTGTTCAACTTGAATTTGAGTGAGTGAGGAACTAGAGGCGGTAAAACGCTGTTTTTTTATAATCCTACAGGTGGCGCACTCTGAACTATTCACACTTTTCCATCCTGCATGGTGAGAGTGAATTATTTCCCAAGTTTGAAATAACAATTATGGCAGATGACATAACAGAGATGAGTGCTGCTTAGTAACAACGTAGCTTTTTGTTTAAGTTAAATGTTAAAATTTGGTATTTGAAGTTAGTTTGTATTGCTCAAATATTGAACTTTATTTTAAGTGAGAAAACTAATGTTGTAATGCACGGGGCTACTGTACATTTAGTTACTTATGTTCAGTTTAGCTGTGAAGATGTTGAATATAGATAAGGTATAAAATTTTCGAATTATGACAAGGTTGAAGGCTCAAATCCTTAAAATTGTAACAAGATCAGAAAAATATAATATAAAATTGTGATGCTTACATAATCACAATATAAACTATTACTATAATATACGACTATATAAAGTCGGCACCTTGGCATCGTGATAATATTTTATTGGGTGGTGACTGGTGATTCCCATCCATAGTCTACTCATTGTGAACAGCATCTTATAGATGATGCTTACTCATAATGCATCAAGTGCGTAAATCAGTGAGTTATTAGGCACTACCACCAGCATCAAGAGTTCGAGTCCCTCCTAAGGCCTGTTTGCATAATTTGCATGTTCTTCATGTGCATTTCCAAATCGCATGTGTAAAATAGTATGCTTGTGCACTGCAATGGACTGGCACTCCGTCCACGGTGTATCGCACTTTATGATCCTATACAGGATAAGCGGTATAGAGAAGGCGTGAGTGAGTGAATTATAGGAGTAGCCTATAGAAATGGCCTCTCTCGTCTTCTTCCCTAATTTCTGCTCACAATAATACTAGCATTCATTCTGAGTAGACCATTTCGTCCACGTAACATTAGCTAGTTAGTCTGTGGGTTAGAGCATACAATATCAGCAGCCACTGCATACGATGCTTTTAATCTTCATTCTCACCCAACATTGATCTCTGATCTCATGCCCTGTGGACAGGGATGTTGTCGTTCTGGAATGCACCACTCCTATCAAAAATTAATGTTTTCATAATACACTACAGGTAATCAGCCAGAAGAACTTTGTACTAATTTGCAGTCACACTTCAGCCTAAGGAGACAAGGCGAGCCAAATCATGACAGCAAAATGCTTCCCTTGGCATGACATGGCCACGGATGTTCCTCCAGTTTGTCATCCAGTAGCTCGTTGTTATATAAAGGTGTCATGTTTCTGCAGTATGCAGTTGAGATTTATCTTGCATAACTGGTCTGAATTGGATAAGAATAGGCTGCTTTCAAAGAATCTAATTATTTACAAACAAATATCATGGTGTACTTTTTCAGTCCTTTTTTCTGTGTAGTTGCCTTTGGTGAATTTATCAGTTTCAGAGATGCACTTTTGTCACTCCTGTCTGGGTAAATGTTCTTTAATTCAATATGGCATCTCATGCAGAACAGTAAGTCCCCAACATATGAATGATTTATGTTCTGAAAGTTCCTTCATAAGTCCAACAAACATTATCTAGGACAGTAACACAACTATCCCTTCCATTTTATCCAGGCTTGGGACCAGCACAGTACATGTCTGAGTACTATGGGAAGTGGCAGCATACTGACGGTGGGACTCGAACCCGGATTCTCAAACCTGCACATCAATAATCTACAGCCTCAGCTGCCTGAGCCACCACTCTCACTATCGTCTATATCGTTATATCGTCTATACACGATATAAAACCAACATGTTCCATGATCTTGTCCGAGTGCTTGTTCATATCTTCGAAAGTTCGTAACTCGAATGTTTGTATGTAGGGGACTTACTTTAAAAAACAAAGTGTAAATCCTAATGAACGCTAATAATCTGTGCAACTTCGTGCAATCCATTGGTCAAAGTGGACTCTTTAATTTAAAACATTACAGAGAATGTAAACGGAGCGGAACAGTCACTATGTTTATAGTCAATAGGCCCTGAGCATGAACAAGAATATGAGCTTTTACAGGCAGGAAGCACCCCCCATTGTTTGTTCTTATCCCATAGTTCAAGGACTCATTTTATTTCCTGCTATAGGATTTTTTTTGCAATAGAGCTGTGTACAGAACAGCACTGATCAAACACAAGCCCCCTTGAATAACAAAATCTCTTGCCTGGAATTTTGACTGACAAAGTATAGCTTTTAAACCACATTTGTTCTGTTTTTCCTATGAGCTGCAGATTTAAAGGGTCACAGGGGTGTATTTTGTACAAGCCATTTAGTCATACGCTGTTCATGAAAAAAAAAATGTCTGGAAAGTGTGCTTTGTGAACACATCTGGTTTAAAAAAAAAAAAGGACAAAAAAAATGAATGCTTGTGTTATGTTTGCTTTATGAATGATCTTAACATATTCATGCAACATCTTTAATCCAATCTTTTATGCCACAAGAGAAAAACTTATGTTAGAATATTCAGAATAGCTTATAATATGAGAATAACTTGGGATACTCATAGTGCATTAATGTATTAGTCTATCTGTTCACATTTCAACATACTGTATATAGATTTGGAGATCTTACCATGCTCAAAAACAGCACACAGGTTGGATTTTGGTGCCATTAGGACGCCTGCGAGTCTGGGCCCTGAGCGTGGCTAAGAGCCTGCACAGGATGATTTGCTTATACACACTTGAACGTATGCATGTCAAACTGCATTTATACATGGTTCAGCCATGGCGATGCCTTAAACTTATGCTGAAAAATGGCTAATAATCTTCTGGATGAAATCATGTTAAGTAACATCGCACTGAGGTCTTAACATGCTCAATATAAAAATAGATAATTCAATCTAAAAAATAATAAAATGATAGTATAGTGTATATAGTGTAGCGTAGAACCGTGTCCAGTTATGGGCAGGAACCATTTAAAGACATGATATTGTCTTAAACTTTTGCGGAAAAGTGGTTCATGGGCGGTGTGGTTTTTTTGGAGGTCTTTATCATGCTCAAAAGGCAAACGCACAAAAGGTTGTACACACTAGTGACCATGGCGCAGGTGCTTGGGCCCACTCTTATAGCCCAAGTATATTTAAATTAGAACTCAATAATAAATCATATCATTCAGGGCAAATTAGTGATAGGCTTCTGACCTGCCAGCCCAGGTTCTATTCTTAGCCAATTTCCCAAACCCAGCCAAAGGATGTAGGTCCAAAGCCCAGATGGGTTGTGTTAGGAAGGGGATCTTGGGTAAAACCTGTGCCAAGTGAAATGTGCACATCGGTTGGTCCACTGTGGCAACCCCTTAATGGGAGCAGCCAAAAGAGCAACATATGAATGAAACATATCACGCCTGGAGAATCAGACCTGCCAACTATAATGCATTTTTATTAGGAGCTTTTGTGGCACTTCTAACCGTCGCCCCACACAGAGTTAAAAATCAGATGAAGTAGTAGGTGAAATTTGAGTTTGACTTGAATGCTGTATTTTTTTTTTAACAAGCAGACAGCAAGGAAAATGACACGGCAAACAAAAAGCAGAGAGAAGAAAGAAAACAACAGAGAGAGAAGAAGCCAGAGAAGGTTTATCTGTACCCAAGTAATGCTTTTCAAACAGGTTTAAAAGTGCAAACCCATGCCGTTAGATGGAGGAGACTTGTATTCAAACCTTACTTGTCACATTAGCTTAGGGGAAAAAAAAGGTGTTCTGCGAACCTGAACATGTGATTATAATGATAGACGAAAGCAGGAGAAGCAAGCCCACACATTACACGAGTAGAGAACGTCAGCTGCCTGATGAAGAGCTGTCCATTTGCCATAAACACGTGTATTTTTAGAGAGCCAGTGAAAACCGCCGCTGGCTGGATCCTTCAAATAGGATCTTCTTCACAGTTCGCAGCAGCAGATTATATGCTGTCAGAGTTTCCCTATAGTTATGATGTAGTGAACACACCTGCTTCGGCATGCAGGTGTGGCAGATATACAGAACCAAGACTACCATATTTTTTTCCTATCTAAAGTACTACATTAACAGGATTGCCTCGCCTTCTGCTCAAGGATATGAGTGTGCATGCTGTTCGAGCTATTTCAGGTCACAAGCCTAGACCGTGCTATCCTTCCCAAGAGGGCTGACAAGGCATGGACAGACCTGGGGATGATGGCCTCGCTGGGAAAAACTGCCTTTTTTCCTGGCTGGGTTCTAGATGTTTATGGTTATTGTTCACAGTAATGTGGACTGTGCAAGTATTAGTTTAGTTTGTAAAAAAAAAAAAAAAAAAAAAAAACTGCCAGCAACTCGCCAGTCTCAGCACAGACGCTTCAAGACTTAAAGTGATGTTTTATAAAGAAAAGCAAAGTCTGCCTCATTTCAATGCTTACTCATTATTCCCCATCAAGTTTGGCAGTTCTGCTAATTTGTGTGGATGACATGCATGTGTACAATTTGTTAGCTAAATTTCACACCAGAGTATAAGCTGTGTCATATTCAATCTTTATTAATAGGCTCATCTGTTTTCATGTTCAAGTATTTAAGAAAAAGAACACTTTTTTTGTATCATTTACCATGAATTGAAATTAGGATGTGATTGAAAAATGTTGCATTAGGAATTCCAGATATTTTTTTATTCAAAGTCCCTCTATTTTCACAGGCTCAAAAATAATTACACGAACAAACACATTTATAAATATTAGAATTATTAAATATTAAGAAGGAAAGCACATGAAGCGATGCACCCATTATGCATAGTGCTCAGTGTACAAGCCTCTGAAGACAGTGTTATGATCTGGGGTTGCTTCAGTTGCTCAGGTCTAGGGCTCAGCAACGTTATGTGGCAATAAAATAAAGTCAGCTGATGACCTGAATGTACTGAAAGACCAGGATATCACATATACGTTTTTTTTTCTTCCCTGATCGCACGGAAGTATTACAGGATAAGGATAAGGAATCATGTTCACACATGAATTGACCACCACTTTGTGTGCCGTATCCAAAGCTAAACGCGGTCAAACAACATATTATGCACCTGTTTTTTTTTTTGTTTTTTTTGTTTTTGGCAGAGCAGTGTACAAATAAATTTAAAAAATTAATAAATTGCATTTTCACTATGATAGAAAATGTCTGTCCTGTAAAACTGTCCCGATGGTGTATAATCCTAATTTCTAAAAAAATCCTCAACAAAACAAGGTCAGCTGACTCGTTAGGCACGTTCAAAAAGGCTTACATGCGGTAATGGTTTTGGCCACATGATGGCAGTGTGGGGAAAAAGCACAGATGCAGCGCTCAGATTTAGCCAAGTGGATTGTTATGCTTTACACAGTATATTTGAGTCAAAGGTGTATAAGACTCACTTTGTCGGAGTTAAGAACAAATTCAGTTTACGGACATGCCCCCAGACCGAAACTCGTTTGTAGGTCAGGCACTTGCTATATGTGTATGTGTGCGTGTGTGTGTGTATACCGTAGCATTCTATAGACCATATCCTTATTTTTAATTTTTTATTGATGCCACCTATTGGTCTTACAGGGAAAAAAACCCATTATGGATTTGATAATTAAAAAAGAATTGATATTTTTACATATTTACTCCAAATTATTTATATACATTACAGTATATACATACAATAATCACTATATGCCGAAAAAAGT
>JAOVVB010096849.1:0-13174 GCA_028570985.1 Heterobranchus longifilis | reverse complement strand
GTGTGTGTGTGTGTGTGTGTGTGTGTGTGTGTGTGTGTGTGTGTGTGTGTGTGTGTGTGTGTGTGTGTGTGTTTGTAATGTGCAACTTGGTGTGTCTTTATTTCAACCCTTATGGCCAAAAACATTTAGTTTCGAAACCCATTTCGAATGTTATCACTGGGGATGCACCAATAGCACTTTTTTCAGACCAAGTACAAGTACTTACATTTGGGTACGTGCCAATACCAAGTACCGATACGAGTACTAGGGGTGGGGTTTTCTTTTGGGTTTGTATTTTGGCAGCAGTGGCGGTGCCTGAAATAATTCTTTAAAAAGATACATGATATCAAGTGTGATATAACTGCCACATTATGCACCACACTAAGATATTTAAATATATTTAAAATGTAATAACTTATTTCAGCAGTCAATTGGAAACAAACAGATGACAGAAGCTGGTACTGTACATCAACAGCTTGAGTTAGTCAGATTTTCGAGTTTACCTGAATGCACCGTGACTTTCCGAGCCGCACTTGAATGCACCATGAATTGCCGACACGCTGCTTTACCGTGTTTGTTTACAAAACTCACGACACACTGACACGGTGACTTCAGGGAAGCACGAGGATTTTACACTTCTGTTGTTTCTCAACAGACACATTAACGTTAGCTAGGTAGCTAGCTTAATGCTACGTAAACAGAGGGTTGATTGCACAGCTAAAAACAAGCTTACAGTGATAAAAGCACAACAGTCACCAGCAGCAGTCGGTGTCCGGACGATCTGCTCCCACAAACGAGCTTTTCTCTCCTTGTTGTGATAGTTTCCTGAAAAGGAGCTCCAGTGACGTTACCACTACCGTTCTGACATTTTTTAACTTGAAGCGCTCGGAGCGGCCGCACAAAAAAGGTGGAGCACTCTGAAAAAAATCCGCTGGGTCCAGTGCTTCTTCTCTAGGCGGCTGCATACGCTCGGTCCTCATTGGGATCAATTGAAAAAAGACGCTGGCGCTCAGAAAAAAATCACTATATGGACACAGGCCCTTGGAGTGGAGGAAATGCGAGACAGAGTGTAACTAGTTGACAGTTCTGTCTGATATCAAGTCACTCACTGACCCCAAAGCACATTATACTTCTGCTTATGTAACCCAAAGCATGATGGGAACTGTAGTACTGTAGTGTGTCGAAAAACGTTTCTCCTCATGAAAAATGTCCAAGAGCAGGTGTAGTACCACTCGCTTGCCAAATAATGTCCTTTTTAAAGCAGCCTCATTTAACCTGCAAATAACAACATAAGGCCGAGCTAAAACATGGAGGGACAATACAAAAAACAGCCGAGGGTTCAAAGGGTTAAACCTCAGTGTTCTGGTTGTTATCTAAAACTGTGTGTGTGTGTTTGTGTGTGTGTTAATGACAGTCAGCATGTGTGTGTGTCCATCTGTGTGTGTGTGTTTTTTGTCTTATTTGTGCTTCATGTCACTCCTCATTCGATGACTCTGATGGATATCTGAGGGGACATTTTGTGGTGTCATTCAAGGGCCCCTGAACAAACTGAAATGCTCTGCTGCTGCTGCTGACATGCACGCACACATGCATGCATGCACGCACGCACGCACACACGCACACACACACACACACACACACCATTGGCATATAAAACAAGCCCAATTTCGTGCACACAGTGCAAAGAATGGGCACAGCGTGTATTTGTTTGACCGTACACAGTATCACAGCAGTTAGCACAGAGATTGGGTTTATTTAACAAGCATCTAAGCAGAACCAGCAAAGCTCTCTCTAATAATAACTCAAACAAATGCCCTTCAACTGTATGAGAGCAGTGGGAATCCTATAAATACTCATGTAAATAGCAGGCTATTTTCAGCTGGTTGATGTGCTGCTGTGTGTGTGTGTGGGGGGGGGGGGCAGCACCTCATTTGTTGTATTGTCAGAAAGCAATTGTAATTGAACCATCTGAGCAGGGAGGGGCCCGGGATGACATTTTAAACACTGTTGTTGCTGTTGTGCAGACGATTCTCTGAAACTTGTTAAAAGACAAGAATCCATTTTTTGTGTGCTCGTATATTTTCTGCATCTCACGTGATCGCCCGACAGACTGAACGGAAATTCATATTTTTCACAGCTCAGGCTTCATTACAAGCTGCGACAGTGACGCCTGTATTTTTGTCACCTTGTGAGTCTGTGTCATTGTCGCAAAATGTGGTCCTTGAGACTCCTACTGTAGCGGAGCTACCACAGGGGGGGGGTTTGAGTCATTTGCCAGGTGATTATATTTCTGTCTTTCTGTCTATGGACAAAATGCAGTCGCCAAACTTGTACAGGGTTCCTGCAGATTCTTAAAAAGTATTAAAAGGCATTGAATTCATTCATCTGAAAATAAGGCCTCAAGTCTTAAAATGCTAAGACATGGGAAGTAGGATTTTTCTGATGTTGCATTGTAAAATCAAAAAAAAAAATTGGCAGTAACATGCAAATTCAATGAAAAATGGCTATTTAACCAAGATTTTGCAGCATGGCGGATACATACATGCAATATACACAAGGCGCTGTGTGTTTTATGCAAAGAGTTTCTCAAACTTCGCACAAAATCGCCACAAAAACCCACATTAAATACAAATTCTACAGAGTGTCAGTCCGTATGAAAACTGATGACAGTGATTTCTTCAAACTGTGACATTTATGTATATTTATTTGTACGACCTCGCTCATACTGCACGTGACATGAAGAAAGTTGACATCATGTAATGAAGTTGAGCAAAAGCGAGAGGTGAGAGGGAGCATGTTAACTCTGTGTGAGTGTATGAACGGAGCGTGCAGGTAAAAGGACTGCGTGGTGGCGGTGGCGGTGGCGGTGGTGGGGGTTAAAAGCATACCAATTAAGAGAAGCCTCCCACTTGCCCTGCTGTTACCACGGCAACTGGCAGGTGGATTTCCTGGTTGTTGCAGGAAGTTAAAGTGCTGCCAGTCACCAAAGCTCACTTTGTTTTTGTCTTCCTATCTGACTTTATTTTCTCACTCTTGTCATTTCTCTTCCATACGTCCCTCCCCTTCCGGTGGACCACCATGGGACCTTATTTTGGAAAAAAATAAATATGCACGGTAGCGAATGGCGACAGACAAATCGGCATTGTGCCATGAATTACGCTAACGATGTTTGTTAATTTAAAAGATAATTTTGCAAGTCAAGAAAGTTGCAGCTTGTCGTAAAACTGCTGAGTGATATGGCCAAAACCTTCTATCCCGATATTGGTCATTTCATATCTCGATAACGATATATATCACGATATAGCATGTTTTCTGGCTAATAAATAAATAGTCTATATGAAATAACCACATGGTAAAACCTATTTTTGTATACTGAGTATTTTCTCATTTTATTAAGAATTTTAGTGCAAAATTTCAAAGGTTTCAAGTGAAATAATCGTGAAAAAATGCACATTATTATTCATGTTGAGTTATTGCCCCAGGCTGGATTATTGTCCCACACGGACATATATATATATATATATATATGCAAACACCCTCTGATGACAACATTTACGTCACGCGGACCCGAGTGGACGCGGCAATTATAATTTCGTCTGACGTACATTGTGCTCCCTTGTAATCTGAAGAGTTTTAGTAAAACGCCTCTCCTCCATCTCCCTCCTGCACTCCCTCCCATCCTTCTTCCCTCTCGGTTGTATTTATTTCCCTCCTGCTTTTTCTTTCTCCCGACAGCTGCCTGCCCATCTTCCCTTTTTTTTTTTTTTCCTCTCCCACCACTTTCCCCATTTCTTTCTCTTTCTGTCAGTTTGTCTTTCATTTCGTACCCCCAGAGTGAGAGGATTCCTGCAGAGGAGTGGCATTTAGAGAATCTCGCTCTCCTATTGCTGTCTCTCCACTGGGGTTAGAGAAAATCAATCCCACTAATTAGATCTGTGCATCACTGTTATTTTGTCTCTATGTGTGTGTGTGTGTGTGTGTGTGTGTGTGTGTTTGTGTGTGTGCGTGCGTGCGTGTGCATGTGTGTGTTTGTGTTCTGCATGTCCTGTAATCTATATTCAATGTTAGGAAGCAGAGCTTTAAAGAGCGCCACAGCTGGCCTGTTTGCTAATTAATGACATTTTCCCCTTTAATTACCATTCAGTGGAAGCCTGTGCTCTACTCTTCTCTCTTTGTCTTTTCTTTCATTCTTCCTCTTCCGCTTTCTTTTTTCTTTTCTGTTGTCTTCTCCCTTTCTATTCTCATCATTTATTTTATTTCATCATCTTTTCTCTTTACTTTACTCCTCTGTCAGGTTAGATCCTTACGTTTCACTTATTTCCACGTGCTGAACTCTCTCAGCTGTCACTGTGAGGTTTGACTGGCGCTTTTTTTTTTTTTTTTTTGTAATCTCTTCTGCAATGGTTTAATAACACCTCACTGGAGAATTAGCTGCAACAGCTGTTCCTCTTGATCCACCCAACTCCTAGAATAACAGTAGTTGATGGAAATGCACATTAATTTGCATTTTCTTTTGCCAATTTTCTGTAAATTTGGTTAAAATTTGTGCTATGTCAGGATGGAAATCTGACTAAATTAAGACTGCGCTCACATTAATACATTATCGTTTTAAAATGCATAGCTTTTGCTGCGTTTCCGCTCAGCATCCACACTATGGATCCATTCTTTTAACTATTTTTAAAATGTCCCTTTAATGTTTTATGTAAAGTTGTAAACTTGCCTTGCCTTGCGTTTCCAAACCCCTAAAACGTTGACTTATGGAAACACTGCTGACCCTGTTTTAGTTTTTAGTGTCGACAGGCAGAATCGGAGATCCTCCTTTCCCATTAGCTTCCTCTGGCGATGGATAAAGAACTGCTCCCAGAACTGCTCTCGCCATATTTGCTTTCCAGCGACTCCCAATCGATGTTTTCTGCTGCCTTTACTCTTTACAACACTCATTTTACTTTCAGTAACAGTTCCACCTCATCGTCTTCCTCTGTAGTATTTCCTGTTTTCAAACGCAGAATAACGCAATCTGCTTCCTGTTTACACCGGCACACACACTCATGTGTTTTCAGGCGTGTTAATATGATGAGATTATTTCTGATACGGTGCTAAAAGGCTCGTGTGGACGAAGATGTTTTTGTTTTCCAATGAAAACGTATTAGTGTGGATGAAGCCTCTGCAGTACAGCTATGCTAGCAGCTCTTTGAGGCTGTACTTTGACACATTGGTGCTTCGAGCTAAATGCAAACATCACCACAATATAAAGCCAAGAAAAAAAAAAATAATCACCTCCCCCCCCTTGTCATTTCTTTACATTCGCTCTCCATCTCCTCTTATTTCCATCTCTTTCTCTTTGCGGCTCAGATCTCAGATCGGCTGTTTGTCTCCCCGGGGAGAGAGAGCGAGAGCTGAGTCTCCATCTGCCTCTCAGCCTCGTCATCCCTCCACCCTTCTTCTTCTTCTTCTTCTTCTTCCCCTCCTCACCCTCTCTCTCTCTCTGTCTGTCTCTCTCTTCCTGGGATCTTGGTCCGTCACCACCTGTCAGATGCCCGTCTCTCTCCCTCATACCAGCTCCGTCTCTGTCCAACTGTCAAATGGATTTCTGAGTGAACTTCAAATGTCTGAAAAGACTGAAATGTGGAGAAAAAAAAAAAGGTATACTTTCATTGGTTTGCTTGAAGTACGCTGTTTTTAGAAAACTATCCACAAGAGACACACACAGTGTTTATCATCTGGGATTAGTATTTCAGAGTATTTCAGGATGTCCAGAAAAGTGTTTGCTTTAAAAAAGTTTACTTAATTACATTAACGGTTGTTATGTAGCGTTATCTCAGAGTCAGATTGTAACAAACGTTGCATGAATATTTTCAACTATTATCCTCATGTATAATCCTTCCATTAAGAAGAGAGGTGGTCTGGAGAGCAGGAAACAACGGAGCAGCTGTAAACAGACTCTCATTTCACTGGTTGCATGGAAACATACAGATAAATGTACATGATACAAAGTAACTTGTTGATTTTTGACATGTTGATTTTTGACCTGTTAACATGTTGATTTTTGACCTGTTAACATGTTGATTTTTGACACATTGTGTCGATTTTTGACACGTTAACATGTTGATTTTTGACATGTTAACGTGTTGATTTTTGACATGTTAACATGCCAATTTTGACACATTAACGTGTCGATTTTTGACACGTTATGTTGATTTTTGACATGTTAACACGCCAATTTTTGACACATTAACATGTCGATTTTTGACACATCGATTTATGACATGTCAATTTTTGACAGTGGCGATACACAAGGGGACCTTTATTATGAAATAGTCCGGGGCAGTTTGTATTATTACAGGGAGTAATGGAACAGTTAGGAGCAGAAACAGAGAGCTGTTAGGTGAAAAGCTGCAGTCGACAGGCTGCACTGCAACTTCTCATGGTTGCTCACAGAATGATAGAAAAAGGCCAATCGTTGCCTGACTTCTTTATTAAAATTACAATAGTTTGTTTCACTCTCTCTCTCTCGTTTGTTGAGTCCCCGTTCAAAACTCTGCCATTTCGACCAGCTGCGCTGATTTCTCTACAAGCTAATTGGCTGTTGATACAGCTGACGTGCCTTACGTTCTGAAACCAGCCGCTGACGCGCTGAGTCTCAGGCGACTCCATCACCCGGTTTGAGCCGAGCTGAGACGGGCCAGTTCACACCGCTGCCACTTTTCACTGCAACGTTCTAAAACGGTTTTGTTTCGTCACAAATCTTTGGTCTGAACTGCGCTTAAAAGTTATAATTGTGTCCTCAGTGGGATGTGTCTGCGGTAAAGTGTCAAAAGGCTCATTGACTTGAATTGAATTGTATTTTGTGACTCACAGTAATCTCTCAGGGACTGTCAGTCGGTGGTGAAGTTAGCAATGAATGTTGCTTTTCCTGTTTTTGAAGTCTAATGAGAATTAAAACCTCATCACCTCCATCAAACTCACTCAGTTGAAGACACGTTGGCTGCCCACACCTTGTCGTAACACCTCTGACGGCATGCTTTGTCTCTTAGCAACGGGCACTTTGTCAGCCGTGTCAAAGTGAGAAAATAGCACGGTACAAACAGAAAACCTACAGATTAGTCTGAGATGCAGAACACGCTGGCACTCAAACTCTTTAGTTCTAACCATCTCAATGTGTTTCATTTAGGCCACATCCAACGTTTTCAGGCAGGCTTTAGTTGAACCAGACATCCTTTCATAGATATCACTCAAGTTTCAGCAGGTCAGAGAGGCAGTCTGAAGTCTCAGACATTCAGAGGTTTTTGAACAGGCTCGGTTTTGTCTGCATCTCATTTCTACATTAAGCAAACATTGGCAATGAGAAGTTAGAAGATGTGTGTTTCAGCAGCAGTTACTCTCGACATTGAACACATCCTGCATTTGTGATCCTGATCAGATGGAGGCATTACTTGCAGTTAAAGGCCTCTTTCTGTTTCTAGGCCACGTTAATCATGTCAATCACATTTTTCACATGATCTCACAACTATCAACAGCAACGATGTTCAGGTACCAGATAAACAAATCTGAAAACCCAAACGCTGAGTGCCCCTCTAATGTTCCTCCTCGCTGTGAGATCAGCAACAAGAACTCGAGTCACATATCTGGTGACTTTGCAAAACCAAACAAGAATTGCAGCTCACCTTTGACTGGCACACCAATTTAACAATGTGCACAAAATCAACTCATCATTTTCACATCTACAGTTATATGCAAGTCTTCTGGGATGCTAAAAGTTTAGGACTTGGGGCTTGATCAAGGACTTCATAACCGAGACTTACTTGTGACTTGACATCCATCCTCGGACAAGAACTACTCAGCTTTCCTCCTTTTTGGTGGATGTTTCAGTTGGGCAGGCTTGTCTCTGTGCACTTTTGAGAAAGCTGCGTTGGAGCAGAACATTTATCTGCTCAGTATTTAACCTTTTATGTAGTACGGCTTGATGGACTGATACTGTAAAGTGTGAGGCACCAGAGCAAAATATCTCAAAGACATTGGATATCAAGTAGAAAAAGGTGCACTGATAAAAGACACTTTCTGCATTCTCCTCCAACTTTGGTGTTAATCCTTCCCAATCTCAATTCTATTACATTAAAATTATTACATTTTACTCTCTGTTTCCTTTAGGAATGTCTTTAGCATTAAACAGTTATTTCTTTTAGTTTTTCATATGGCTGGGTGGAGTGTTTTTATCCAGCAGACTGCCCCTCAGGCTGCAGCAGTTAGGACACTTGACCAGACATATTAGATCGTCCATCCGTCAACCTCCAGCAACTGAATCAGCCTTTTCTCTCTCAGACTCCAGGGCCCCTTGAGTACAAGGACTCTGAGAATACAAGGATTGAAACGCACCAGTTAGCCTAATTCCGTCCCTCTCCCCCTGCAGATGTCCCACTGCCAGTCGCCTGAATCAAATCTCACCCTCCAGTCATTCATTCAGGGTTGTGGGATGTGGGCTGTCTGCGCCGCGTCTCCTGCACTGGCTGTTCCCTTTGCCTTTATTTACGCTGCGTCTGTGAATATCCACTTGTATCCCACAGCAGCAGATGACATATCACATCCCTCTCAAGCTTTTGTCAAGCATCTAAATCCCGTCCCCATCGCTTTGGCGGGCCAACAGTGGAATGGGAAACCTTAACTCACTCCCGCAAAGCCCCAGCAGACAGCGGCCAGGCCCCACTGCTTCCGATCAATTCCACTTCCTCTGAATATCAGTAAATCAAGCGGCAGCAAGATCCCTCCCCTGGTCCGTTGACGCAGACTAATTCTGCCGGTTTCCCCCCGATAGTGATCTCGCTAAGACCCCCAGTGAATGGTGGGGAGAGAGAGAAAGAACTAGTGTTGTATAAAAAGCAAGCCAACAGGTCTACGGAGCAGGGATTAGTGGGTAAAGTGGATTAGGAAGAGGTATTCTGATATTCCGCCCAGGCTGCAGAGAAGGTCTTTAGAAAAGCAGAGAAACATCTGCTGGAGCTTAGTGAGGCAATGAAAACACTGAAAATCAGAATGGCTAGAAGACACACGCGTTAACACACGGAGAGATTTAAAACAACGAAGCCATGGCACGGGAATGAGGCAGCGGAACATAACAAAACCTTCCCACTTTTCTATATATATAAATTTACATACAGCAACACCCTGGGGTGCTTGTGTTCTTGGCTCTGTGTTTGTGCATCTGTGAGTGTATTTTTATAGATCGTGTGTGTGTGTGTGTGTGTGCATTTTAGAGTGAGAGCGATTGCACCAGCTCGACAGGTCCTGGCAAATTAGAGCTCGTACGCTGATTGAAGCCTTTGTATTTTGAAAGCCACGGGACACGCAGTCTCTGTTGCTCTTCTTTTACCTCTGTGTCTTGTTGTCTGTTCCTCCACCTTTATTTACAGCTCCATCGCAGCGCTGACATAATGAGGACATGAGTTCCAAATGAGATGAAATGAGGTAAAACAAGGCTCCTGTCAGCATCGTTTTCTGGACAGCTTCTAAAAACAGCCGGCGCCGCTTTCCTTTAACTGGGCCATTAACTTAGAAGGAAGCCTTCAAAGTCCTGCTTTGACTGTGCAAACAGTCCAACAGGATGGTAATGTGCAGCTGAGTGTGATGTCGCTTTGATGGCACGGGCAGAAGCGCGGCACGGCTGAGTGCAGACACAAAGCAGAGATGGGAGTCAGAGAGATTTAGCATCAGAGAAAATTGGGTGACAGGACTTCACTGTACTATTTTTACTTTTGCTCACGAGGGGCAGTGAAACAAACTATTTCAGCATCAGTCATGTCATTAAAAAAAAAAAGCATTCACTTAAAAAAAGTATCCATTCTGAATATGAAATTGAAAAATCATCAACAGGGCTGCAAATAACGCTAATTTTCATTATCGATTACACTTTTCAATTAATTGATGGATTTTCTTTGTATAAAATAGTGAAAAATGCATTTTAAAAGTCCACAGTCCAGGTTGATATCTTCTGTTTGCATGCATAATCTAAATATATTACATTTACAGTGATATAAAGTCAGGATTTTGCTGAGAAATGAATTTCTGACAGTCTCTGACAGACAACGCTGACTCATGCACAAAGAGGATATGACGCAATTGACAGGTGACCAAATGTAACGGACCATTACCTCGAGTAAAATGACAGATTTCTCTGGGTTTGCAGATTGTTGGAAGCATTTGGGATCATGTAAGGACACAACCAAAGATATTCAATATTTATAAAGATACAGCACAGCCAGTGATAAGAACTGGTACACACTTCCTGTCTCCTCAGTGGGCGTTTGGAAAGTGTAGTAAACATCATGTGGACGGATGACAAGTTATATTTGCAAATTTCTAGGTATGCACTAATACCACTTTTTTCCAGACCGAGTACAAGTACAAGTACTTACATTTGGGTGCTTGCCGATATGAGTACTGATAAATATACTATGGTTTTGTATTGCTTGTTTGTTTTTTCAGCACAGGTGGCGGTGCTTAAACTGTGCCTGAAAGAATTATTTAAAAAGACAGGCTACACAGCCATATTATGTACCACACTAACGCCACATGGTCACATTTTAATGCATTTAAATTTTAATAAATAATTTCACCAAATGTTAATGCATTTAAAGTGTAATAAGAAGTTATTTCACCATATTTAAATGCATTTAAAATGTAATAACAACTTATTTCATCAGTCAATTGGGAACAAACTGATGGCGGAAGGTCACTGTACAACAACAGCTTGAGTTACTCACATTTCCCAGCTTACCTGAATGCAGCGTGACTTTCCAAGTTGCACTTTAAGGTACCATGAAGTGTCGACACGCTGCTTTACCATCTGTTGTTTGTTTTCATAACTTACGGGAAGACACGCTACCACGTGGTGTTTGGAAAAGTTAGCTACAGGCTAACTGTTAGCGTCGGTAAGCTAACCTTCGCTGTGTGTTTTAATGCAGACTGTTGCACGCTGTTGAAATCCCTTTGACTGAAATACAGCCACACTTTTAGACAGTTTAGCTTTTTAACCGTGTTTGCAGTCTGCTCTACTTGTGTCATCTTTTATCTTAAACTATCTCTACACTGTTAGCATCGCTGCTCCTCCGTCTGCCTGCTCAGCTGACGACAGGTGAACCATGACGTGAAGTGGTTTCAGGTGGGAGTATCGGAGTAGTTTTATGAGTACAAATACAAGTAGAGCACAGTATCAGACCCGATACCGATTATATTTTATTTTGCTAACATTAGGGCTAACAGACATATTTAGCATTAGTAACAGTTAGCTTAGATGTGTTGCCAGATCTCGCAATCTTCGTTGCTGAGACAGAAAAATGTCTAGAACAAAGTTAATTTTCTCCTGATCTGTCCGTCTGAAAAATGCCATTTTGGTGTCAGAATGTTCAGGAAATATGTCTTCTTGTGAAAACTGTTTCCAATATTTACTTTGGTAACTATGGGGCGAAAGGATCGAGTTTATCCACTGTCTCTGACACGTTTTTAGACATTTTATTTCCGGATACGCAGTATAACTTGAACTTGGTTCAAAAGGAGCCTCACCTCTGACCTTTCACCACCATGTGTGTGCATGCACATGTGTGTGTGCATGCACGTGTGTGCGTGCAGTGTAACAGAATGTGCAAACCTTTTTAAATTAGGGTTCCTATGGAAAAGTATGGAATATGATTTTAGTAATTTCTAGGTCTGGATAAGTATGGAAAAATATTTGTGTTTCCATACTATTGCCCGTTTTCTAAAATATAAAATTATAAAATCTAAAAATAGACTATAAAATATTTTTAAAAAGTGATTTTCATGGCATTTGGAGCCAAAATGTTTACCATTGTGTGATGATACATGTCCACAGGGACATGTCATTTCCACGCTTCCCGTTCATTGTCTATGTAAGCAGCCATGCAATGCATTCTGGTGAGGAGAGATGGTCTTGCTACTTAATGCAAATCAAGGGCCTCCAGGAAGACTGGCCACCTCTGGAAACTCCCAAAAATCTTTTAAACTGTTATCGATCGAAAAATGAAGATGGATTCAGCAGCTGCTGAGCTTAGTTCTCGCCTCAAATGTTTTCAGAAACTGTTTTCATAATAGAAGAGAAAGTTTCCAAATGAGCCGCCATGTTGGTGAAAGCTTTCGTCCAATCAGACGCAGCGAAGTGTTTGTGCTGTTGTAGTATAGGGTGCAGCACGTACCATGAGAGAGCGGATGTGGATATGGTCGGAAAAATCTACCGAGAACTTGAGTGGAAAAGTATGGAATTTTGAAATGGAAAATGTGTAGGAACCCTGCAAAATGTTTGTTTTCCGTGTGTCCATTGCCTCGTGTGTCCGTGTGCTTTTGTGCACGCATGCCTCCGTGTGATGCAGCCGCGAGTCCAGTCGGGGTGTAGCGTGTTAAATATTGATGCCGAGCAGTGCCTGACCAGTCCCAGGGGAGGGCGGTGTAAAGGTTGTGGCTCTAACAGCAGGCTCCAGGGAGCTGCAGTATATCGCTCACTTTCCTCCCCCCAGGGCCATATTTTCCCTCTTTTTTTTCTCTCGCTGGCCTCTGTAGACTCACAGCAGCAGTAAATGCACCCTATATTTCTCTTTTTTTATTTTTTTTTTTATTTAAAGCCATGAGATATTCTCTGCCAAATCTGCGGGCTGCCACACGACTCTGTCCATTTATCTAACACAGTAGCAGCATGTTGTGTTGACACCAAAGGAAAGCCAGATAGACTGCCGAGGCTTTTTTCTGATGCACGTTTTCTTCTCCGCTGGAAAACAAGGCAGACTTCTGACACAAAGGTAGTTATTTTTATCAACTAGTGATGCAAAAGGGCAGCTCACATGTTGTGTTTGTCGTCCTCATATGGTAAGCATGTTCGCAAGGCAGCTGCTCTGCAGTGAAAAACATGGAGTACAGTACTTTCCAATTATTGGCATATGGTGGGGAGGGGAGAGTGTCGCAAGGCACAAATACACGGCCCCACGATGATGCTCATTGAGATGCAAAGTTAAATTCAATTTCGTGAGTGGTGAAACTCCACTGATACGCTCTGACGAGCACCAACAGCGTTTCTCTGGAAGAAACAGATTCACATACAAACGTGTCGTCGGAGCTGTTGTCAGATGAACTGTATTTACTGCACACGATAATGGAAACACGTTACCGTATTATTCCTTTGGAGGAGTGATGTGTAGTC
>JAOVVB010096822.1:0-13174 GCA_028570985.1 Heterobranchus longifilis | reverse complement strand
CTGTTAAAGGGAGAGTCCCGACACGGAAGCTAAGCAACGTACTGCTGTGGACGGGGCCACACAGCAAAACATATTTTAGCAACCTAAAAAAGGGACCACCTAAAATCCATATCAGTTTAAGGGTACGCTATATTTGTAATATTTTTTATGATGTTTGGAAGAGAGCGGTACAACAGCTCAAGTTCCACATTGTAAAAGAGCCGTTTGACGGCAAAGTAAAGCGGTGAAAATATTCTAAATACAGCCGACACTTAAACAGATATTGCTTTTTTAGCTGGGCCTTTTTTGACTAAAATACGTTTAGCTGCTGACCCCGTCCACAGAAGTACATTGCTTAGCTTCTGTGTCAGGACTCCTGTCTGCTTCTCCAAACTGGAGGTGACTGTCTTCTCCTGTAGGTAACACACTGACTGTGGATAAGTACCTCATACAACCCCACTTAAAAACATCCAAACTATCCCTTTAAGTGTAGACAAACAAATTTGTCAGGACGCTAAAACTGAATAACAATACAGCTTATTCCCATTTCCACTACTCAACTATTTTCTGTTTATTGCAAAGTATTTCAGCTTTTCTGTTCTGATGCTCCTGAATCAACAAACTTACACCCCGACTGGACCTCTCCCTGACTCAGCACTAATTGAGTCCTGTGACCTTGGGCATACTAAGTGAAAGAAACATTTTGCTGTTCATGTGACTGCACATGTCCTCTAACACAATCATCCTAATCCAATAGGCCACAGGACCTCGTGTGAGACAAGGTCCCATGCAGTTCCCAATCCAGATTTTCACATCTTTACTACTGAGTGTCAAAACTCTACAGTGCAGAGGATGTTTAGAAAAAGTCTCCAGAAAGTAGGTCTCCTGTTCCAAATGTTAGACTGTGATATTCATCCGACATACTGTTGTAGTAACCCTGCTGAGAACAGACTTGTGTTTCCTCTCTAATCCAATACCTCCTACTGTGTGTGCTACAGCGCAGTAAAGTCACTGAGCACATAAAGATTTTACAGCAGTCAGAAACACGGGCGAGAGTATTATAACTTACATGCAAATGGCGACCATGACCACCTTCCCCGGCCCTTGTAGGAAAGTTGTCCTCTGGCCTGATCGAGGCTTTGCGGAACAAAGAAAGAGAAAAGTAAAATTTAGCAACCGGCCTTTGTTTTAATATACACATGATTGGGAATTTCCAGCTCTGTTGTCATGACAAAATGTAAGCCCCTTTCACACATCACTGCTACAACTGAACTTATCTAGACATTACCCAGAGGAGCTGTATGTGAGAATGCAAATGTCTGAATCATTCGGACCGGACATTAAACGGACTTTACCCTGCCAGCTCCCTAAGTCTGTGTAATGTCTGATTCAGCCCATGTGTGAATAGAGCCGCTCATTGTCCCGAGAATTCATGAGCGATTGGGCGTGTTGATGGCGTTTCTATCATGCGACTGGTGCGAAACCAGAAGAAAACAAACATCCGAGGGTGAAGAAGAAATGTAATTTACACGAAGACAGCACCGAAAATGTCTAACTGGAGATAACAAGATTCAGGAACTTGTGTCGGTCCTGCCTCCTATATGCTCTACCCAGGCGCCACCCCTCGCCTAAACCAAATGGAGTATATCCAGCAAGTGAGAACGCATCTGACACGGACAATCTCCTGTTGTGCTACATGTGTGAAAGGGCAACGCCAGACAATGTCCAGAGTTCATATGAGAAAACAGCTTTATACAGTTGATGTCATCTCATGAAAAATACTGTGGAAAAACAAGCCAGCAGAGTATAGAATATATTATGATATACCAGAGAAGTGTAGAAGAGTATAGTCATTAAAATAACATCACTGTACACTAAGGAGGGGGAACTTCATGAATGACATTGACATATAGACACAGTGTCCTCTGTAACAGAGACAAAGGTCACATAAATACACCACTAATGTCCACATGACTCTCTTTCACATATAAAACATGATGTGGAGAATTGATCATATTGTCAAACAAAAAGACAGGCAAAAATCAAAGTGCTCACCTTAGTGTTTCCCCAAAAGTCTTTGTATTCCTTCAACAACTGTTGATTCCGAAAAATATCTGGAGGTTAGCAAATAAGAGATACAAATTCAACAATGTGTCCAACAGTTCACAAACCAAATAATTAATAACAGTGAAACAATCAGGTAAGTTATACATACATTCAGAAAATGTCTGTATTGAGCTGCATTTTAACTTTAAAAGGAATAGTCAGACATTTTGGGACACACATCATTCTCATTTTTGTCTGTTAAATATAAGGCTACAGCGAGCTGCCCCTTAGCGTAGCGTAGCTTAGCATAAAGACTGGAAACAGGGGGAAACAGCTAGCCTGGCTCTGAATAACCTCTATAGCTCAGTAACTATCATGTTATATCTCATTTGTTTACACCATTCAAAAACTAAAGTGTAAAAAAGAAAATTCTCCATTTCAGGGAAAGTTATGTGTCGGACTATTTCATGTTCACAATCAGTGAGTTCCTGGAGCTGGTTGCCTGGCAACTAGTCAGAGCCAAGAAATAGTCTGAAAAATGGAAAAATGATTGTTTTTATTACACTTGGTTAATGGGATTTGAATGGGAACGAGATATTGCATTTGTTAATTAGTGAACTCAGGCTAGCTGTTTCCCCCTGTTTCCAGTCTTTGTGCTAAGCTAAGCTAACCTGCTGTATATAATATGAAAGTGATTTTCTCATCAAACTCTCTGCTTTTGCACTTTTGAACTTTTGCTTTAATACAACCAATTAAGCATTATTACATGTTCACAAAGATGGGAAAAATAAAAACCTACTCTCTTGGTACTCTCTCTCCACTTCTTTCCTGAGATTTATCTCCCGGGCGAGAGCTTCATGGCTTCCCCACACCTCCAGTGCTCTAATAGTCACAGAGAGAAATAAATTCATTAACAAAATGTGGGCCCTGTCTAGTGTCTACATATATATGTTGTTGTTTTTTTGAACGGATATTTTCCTCTATGTTTTGGCCTCTTGTCCACATGTAAACAGTTTTCTGTCAAGAAAACAGAGATTTTCCAAAACTCTGGTTACGGTGTGTCCGTTGTAGACATGTAATCCGGAAACGATGAGATCATCTCCTGAATTCGCGCAAGCCCATTGATGCTTTATGTAATGAGCATGCACCATAAACAACAACAAAGCCAGCTTGGCTACATGCTAACGGCTACCAGTAAACGGTACGCTAAGCAGCAACTTTTCCTCATCGTCCTTCCACGAGCCACATTTTGGTTTTGCCACAGCACCTTGGGCCATGTACCATAAATATAAAATAAATAATTAGCTTTTATTGTTTTACTATTGTTTGATTTGTTACTACGGCCAAAGTCATATACATGTAGACAGGGCCTGAGAGAATATATCAAAGAAAATTGGTGGTTTGAGCAATAATTTGTTGGAGTACATATCGATATTCTTGATATCTCTTGAGGTGTAAAGCAAAAGGGTGTAGAACTAACTTGGCCTCGACGTCTGACCGCAAAAAGACAGTGAAAGCCTCCGTGTCGTCGTGTGGGCTGCGTCTTCTGATCTTTCGAAGCTGTTCCAGATCACTGCGAACACATACAGGGAAGGCAGTAAGAAAAAGATTTAGGAAGACCTGAGTTAAACGATGTTAGGCAGTCTCTTATCAGCTAATCACAACAGCATGTTTACTTATTAACTCAAAGGAATTTTCTTCTGCCAGCATCTCAGCTCGCACAGAACAGACGAGCATTCAGGACCGTTAATTCAGCTTTGTCATGGTGACTTTCAGTTTAGTGTTGCTGTGTGTATAAAATAAATTAAACATGCCATTAGTTTGGGGAACAGGAGTTACCTTGGTTTGAGACAGAACTCATTCATGGCTCTGACTGCTGTGATAAAGTTGTTCTGAGTGTACTTAGCTCCATATTCCCTTTTCTTTAGGACTGCCCGGACTGCATAAGACAACAGAGGGAAATTATGACACAGGGTTTTCATCTGCATTCATTAGTCATTCATTCTTGCGCACCACAATCACACCCACATTCTGAGGATGCTAAAAACATATGGTAAATCAAGAGTAAAGGGCCGTCCATACCAAGAACGATAACTATCACAATAACCATAAATACATCGTTCTAAATCAAGTGGATGGTGGAGTCCATGCCACAACTACAACGACTGGTGAACGACATCGCTGGGATCACTTTAAAAGCATTTTGCTGAACGATAGAAACACTGAAAGTCAATCAAAATCCTCTCTCTCTCCTCGCTGCTCTCCTTGCCTCCGTGGTGCTGAAAGACGCACTGCAGTGCCAACTTTTGCAACTTTTTCAGTTTTCTTATTCTTATTATTCATCTTCTTATTAATAAGAATCACAATAAATAAAAGCTAAATCAAGAACTTCATTAATATTGCATCTGCCGTTTCTGACTACGTCTTCTGTGTAAGCTAATTGATGGCGTTTAGGAAACTCTTAACAGAAAACGAAGAAGACGAGGGTCACGTGGGCCTCCGACACAGCTGGAGCGTGCATGATAACTATTATGCTAACGATGTGAACAGCTTTCAGAACGTTATTGTTCATCAGTGTGGACGATCACATCGTTATCATAATAGTTATCGTTCTAGGTGTGGACAGCCCTTTTAAATGTTTAAATCTGTTTCATGTGAAGCACACACAAATATTGTTCATTACCTTTCACTTGAATTGTCTCAGCTTTAGTCAGCCCCTGAGGTGGTGAACCTATGAGAGCAAAGACTTAAATGTAATCACAAAGACTTAAATGTAAAGAAAATAAACTAAACAGAAATTCTTCTGGGGGACTTTTGGGTTTTTCCTAAACATCTGAACTTACCAGAAATATATTCCGGCGCTTATGTTGACAAGGCATGCAATAAGACAAGTTTTAAATGGAAAATAGTAAACATTAATGTACACAATACCATGCCACACAAAATACCAAAAAAGACAGATGTCAAACATCTCAACAACTTCTGCAGTAGAGGTGTCACAATTTCAATTCTAAATCAAAAACTTCAATTTTTGAGATCAAAAGCAGGAACGGTGATTCCCCCATTTTAAATAAATTATTTAAATTTGACCATATGGCCATAGTGTGGTACATTCCCCCCCAAAATATGGCGATTATATCACACTTGATACCACGTAGTCTATCTTTTTAAAGAAGAATTTGAAAATGTGAATAACAGTATCAGGGGCCAGGGCATAAATCAATGATCTGTTGATCTTTATGAATCAAGACTCGATAGTTTAACAATGGCATAGCCATCAGTACTGAAAACAAATCGAATAGTAGCCTTAAAATCGAACCGTGGATTTGGAGAATCGTGACACCCCTATTCCGCAGTATTCTGAAACATAAAGTTAGTTACCTGGTGCACCTGGGGTGGCTTTTGCAGCAGCAGCAGACAGGACCTTTTCTGCTGATGGAGCATCACCTGGTGCTGATTTTGGGGGACCATCTTTACTGTTGCCAGAGGTAGAGTAGTACTGCACCTTGCCCAGCCCTAGAGAAGCAACACGGCAGTCTGGAAGGCTGAACCACAAGTTATGTATGCCTCCACTCTGCCAACCTGTGCAACAGAATGCATGTTCTTGAGTTGTACTGCATAGTAAACTATGGGTCAAGTATCACTTGAATATGGGAGTCCTCCTCACCGTAGCACAGCTGGGGGAACCTCGGGGGTCGTTGTGACAGGGGTGCCCTGTGCTGCATGGACACCCTGCAGAAGATATGCCATGGTCTGTGCGCCAGGCTGGGGAACATCCTCGCTGTCGCGGGGCTCGGTACCGAAGTGCAGGAGCTTGCTATGCGGAGTCACAGATTGCCTGGTCAGTTACATTAGCTTGTCAACTTAACCCAGACAGATTAACGCCTCTCAACATCTGACTGTTCCATCAAGCAGTGGCGTTAGCATCGCTAAAAACAAACTGAAATGTTTAACACAGCTGACATTAGTGTCTAACTGAAATGTTTGTCATTGATAATCAGTTGGATAGTCAAATATTGCATTTGCCGGCCGGCTACTCACGCTGCTCCAGCGCCACCAACCCAGGCGGCTACTGAGCACTGAGCCACAAACTTGGCTAACCTAGCTAGCTAGCTAGCTAACTAGCACCGTAAGCTAACAGCGTTAGCCTCCGTAAGTAACAAGTGTAGCATTTTATTCACTCAAAAACAACAGCGACTGAATAGCGAGTACATTTATATGAGGTCATTAAAAAAAGCCAATACCTTTCTATTATGAGGTTTGTTCTGTATCCATTTTGAGAATCTATGGTCAAACTGATGTTAACGCCACTATGGACGTAAGGTAAGTGCTACAAACACACACACGTGACCTGTGACACAGTGACGTTGACTGTGTTCTCGCGAGAGACCTAGTATCGCGTGTGCAACTAGTGGTGCGTCAACTAGTATCGCGATATTCTGTAAACCGCTGTGCAAATGGTGTGGCGCTGGTGCAAACCTGCAAACAAGGTCATTTTTGTCTTCATGCCGCTTCTGCTGAAAGGTTAATTAGATTTTTTTTTTAAATACTTTGTCAAAGTACCCAGTAGTGGGAAATCGTTTAATTAGGCAACAGGCAATAACAAAATAAATATAATCCAGTAGCCTATATGAGCATTGTTATATAAATCTTACTGTAGTAAAAATACAGAAGTGTTGTTAGCAAAATCCATATTCAGTAGGCCTACCAAATGTAAAAATACTTCATTATGCAGCAGAATGGCCATTGTCAGGATAATTATCAAATATTATTGATGTATTAACATCTAAATATAATTGTATTGCTGTGTAAATGGTTTACATAGATTACTTTATATCATATTGGGATGTTTAATCTCTAATAATGAGTATATTATATGTACAGATCATAAACTGTAAAGTATTTAGTAACTTTGGCTATCAAAGAAATGTAGTTGAGTAAGTAGTACAAAGTATAAAGTATCTGAAAGTGGAAAGTAAAGTACAAGTACTTCAAAATGGTTACTAACCACCACTATGGTGTCCTGAATAAATTTGTTTTTACTAGTCTCAGATAGATAGATAGATAGATAGATAGATAAATAAATAGATAGATAGATAGTACTTTATTGTCAGATTGAGTCTGAGATTTTTCTTGCATCTCAGCAGCTCCATTTGCAACATAAACAGACAAACATTTAACCTAAGAAAAAAAGGTGCATACATTTAACATTACAGTCACAGAAGACAGAAACAGATCCATCACACGAGTACAGCAGTGTGCATATTATACAGTTTGTGCCACTGCACTACACACAACAAAACAAAACATCTGGGTAGTAAATAGCAGGGTTATTATTCTGCATTTTTAGCAATGATATAGTGTGCTACTTGTTATAAATGCAACATTGTATGTAATGTAATCACACACTTTAGCTTGAGGCATGAGCAGGAATACTGCTGTGTCTGTCCAAACATGAGAAGTACTTCATTCATTGCCCAACCCAATATCACTTGTAAACACAGAGAGGGAAGGGCAGGGAGGAGTGTTGAAACACAGCAATGAAACAAACAAAAACACTTAGTCACAGAATGAAGAGAAAGAAATCACAACAGGTAAGAAAAAAGCTGCATGTTTATTGAATCTTTAGAACAGTACAGTAGATATGTTTTGACCTTGCATTGGTAGTAAATAGATGCCTTAATGAGCAGCAGTGTTTGTAATATTCATCTGACAAATGACTGACAAATCAAACACATACATTAGGAGAGAGGTCTTTTTTGATTTCCCATGCAATCACTTGACAACAACACCTGCAGATCCATCACTTCCATTTCACAATCATTAAAATGGAATCTGGAATATTCAATCAATAATCAAGACCCACGGTACAGTTTAAGAAGGCCATGACTCGGTCTTGGTCCATTTAGGTAAAAATTAGAAAAGATGAAACACTGCGCACGAATAAGGTCACTTAAATGAGAGAAAATGGAAGTTGTCGTTTTTGGAAAGCAAGTCGTCAAGCTGATGCGAGAGTGGAACAGAGGGGCGGCTCTGTCCCGGTATGCTCGTCTGGGTTGCTGGTCGTATAGGGAAGCAAGGGGGGAGTTTGTGTTTGCATTAACGCATCGTGACAAACTCCTCAGACGAGGTGGGGTGAATGGCGACAGTCTTGTCAAAGTCTGCTTTGGTAGCACCCATTTTGATGGCCACAGCGAAGCCCTGCAGCATCTCATCGCAGCCCAGGCCCTGCATGTGCAGGCCCACCACCTGCAGAACAGAGACAAGGCAGTGGTCGAAAATCACCACAGTTATTAGTGTTCGCATGAGTCACAAATAAAGACACCGTCAAACACAAACACACAAGGTTATGTTTTGGAATTGAGTGTTGAAAGAGACTTACATGCACATCACGTAGGTGCAAGGCTATTAAAAAAACATCAATGGAAAAGAGGTAACGCCTGCACACTTATTCCATTAAGCCACAAAAGGATTTATTGACAATGTTTCCATCCAGAAGATCTTCGTCAGCTCAAAGTGTTTGTCACATGGAAACCACACCCATATATATATACACACACACTTATGGCACATCAATAGGCTAACAAGCTCTCTGATTGCAGGCGTGGTAGTCCACAAAAAGGGTGATGAAACATCCAGAAACACTTTACATAATTAAAGATAACTGAACGATTCAGTAGGGTACATGCTAGTACAAAAAAGTGGAAACAATAAGTTTTGATGATATTTTTAAATAACAGGAGACTCCTACCTTCTCCTCCTTGCCCTCACACACCAGCTTCATGATGCACTGACTCTTCCTGCTGGTGATGGCGTGATACATCGGAGTGAAAGAAGTCTTGTAGACCTTCACATTCTCCTTTCCTCTCGATTTAATGGCCTCCTCTGTGACAAAACACAAATTACCCACTTAAATGATTGCCCACGACAAAGGATGAAAAACACTGAACATACAGGCAAATTCAATCACGCGAAACTTTGAAACCTGTGCTCACCTTCTGTGAGGCCCACCGTGCCGATGGGTGGGTGGCTGAACACCACCGTGGGGATACTCGAGTAGTCCAGCTTGGAGTCCTTCTTGCCCTCAAACAGTCTGTGTGCCAGCTTTCTGCCTGCAGCAATGGCAACTGCCCCGACACACAACACAACATCAGAGTGCCACTCTACTATACGGAACAGTAAATGTCCAGAAAACATTTCAGGTGCTCGCACAACAGGATAAAAACGCTTTATTCTAAAACCAGAAAAACAAGTACAAAGCAACATTTCACCTACTGTACTTCAATGGTGCATGGAGCAGGGAAAAGTACTGTAACTAAATATGATTATGTATGATAGATGCCTGTCACTACATGGAGGCATACTTGCCGACCTTGAGAACATATGGAGGATTTTGAAACCAAAGTGGGGGTCTGGGGGGTTTCAGAGACTTTGTTTCCTGCATTCTGGCGACTTTTAAAGAATGAATATAACAAAATAATAACAGGTACACTGCAACAGCATTTTTATGTTGAATATTTGTAATTTTACTTTTAATTCTCAGGAAAGAATAGAGATTAATTTGCCTCTTTGGCATGAACTTAAATGAATCTCTGCCATAAACTAATATTCAGCAGTTTTCATTCATTCTTTCATTCATTCATTCATTCTGTGCAGACCACTGCCCTCTGTGGTTAGTACTCTCCATTTCTCTCTCCGTCTCTCACTCGCTGAGGAGGACGAGGTGCAAGCAGCTTTCTTCCGCGTCACGTGCACAGTAAACGACATGTGGTGTAGCTGTATTGTTGTCCGGTCACGCACCACCATGTTTTGTTGGACCTGAGCTGCAGCTGAAAAGATTTTTTTCATGGTTTTGCATTTAGTTTATTTAGGTTCATACTGTCTAATTCTAAGAGTTACACACCCAGAGCTTGTAAACAGGGCTGACATGTTGTGGCTCATTTAATGTTTTTCTTATTAAAATATCATCCAGACTGTACACAACAACAACATATTATACTTGTCTGTATGTCTGATTTAGGCGAGGACACAGACCTCCATTTTCTGTCAATTTCAGTGCAGTTATTTTGATCCTCTGGTGTGTAAATGTGATTGTTTTCTTTGTATTTCGCGCAGGTCTTGCCTCTAATAGACACTAAATAAAGTCCTCACCTGTTCAAACAAAGTGATCTAAACTCAAAGTTCAAACTGAAGACATCTAAAAATGTCTCTTGTGAATAAACCCATAAACACATTTGAACCCTACCGATAATAAAACACCTTTTGGACATAAAAACCAAATGTGAAGATATTCAACATGAATACAAAATACTACTGAAGTATTCAGTCTATGAACCTCCAAACGCCCACACCGGCCAAGCTAAATAAATAAACATGACTGTTTCTAAGCAACCCGCAGGAAATGATTTGAGTGATTAACTTCCTACCAGGTGTGAGAAGAGCTTTGCCACAAACGTCCCCGACAGCGTAGATCCCCGGTCTGCTGGTGTTCTGAAACTCATCCACAACGATATGACCTCTTTCATCTGTATCCAGACCCTGCAAACACAGAGACATCACATTTTAGCTCTGAAGTTTCTATTATTTCCTCTGACAGCTCTGTTGGGATGCACAACAAGTTATCATTGAATGATAAATGATGTTGAAATATAAAGAGTGTATGAAAATGAATTTCAGGGCAAACCACACAAATAATGTAAAAAACTAAAATGTCTAAAAACCATTGCAATTGTATATAAAACTAAAGATATCTTGAGTCAGAACTCACTATATATAGTATATATAGTGAGTTCTGACTCAAGATATCTTTGGTTCTTATGGAAGTATGAGAGAACAATATAGTATATATTATATACTGTATTGTTCTCTCATACTTCCATACATTACCTACTGTGTGGAGGTATGAGGAAACACACACAACACCAATCCAGTTCTCACGCTACAGAAGAGAGCTATAAGAATAATATAATAATATAATATAATATAAATCGATCGGATTATTATGAACCAACACACTATGTATTAACTTACATGCTTTAAACAGGTGAAAGAAGTACTCAGATCTTTTACTTTAGTAAAAGTATCAATGCCACAGTGTAAAAATACTCTCTTACAACTCCTGCATTCAAATTCTTACTTAAGTAAAAGTACAAAAGTTTTAGCATCAAAATATACTTAAAGTACCAAAAGTAAAACTACTCATTATGCAGAATGGCCTATTTCAGAAAAAAATAATAATAATCACTGGATTGTAATTACTGATGCATTAATGTTGCATCACTATTAGTATCATTAATTAGTATTACTAATGTTGCAGCTGGTAAAGGTGGGGTTAGTTTCAGCTACTTTATATACTGCCAAGTAGTACTGCCTTAATAATACACATCATGATTTATACTTACAAATTTAGTGGAGTACAAAGTACAATATTTGCTTCCCAAAAGTAATGGAGTGGAAGTATAAAGTTGCATAAAACAGAAGTACCTCAAAATTGAACTTAAGTACTTTTACTTGAGTAAATAGTTACATTACACCACTGACTTTAAAGTTTTCTGATCTAGTTGATTTTAAAACTGCACAAAGCACAAAATTCCAAACTGTATTCAGAGGTTGTCTGAAATTAGAGAGCAAGCATGAATTTAGTGGAATAGCTATGTTTTAAAAGACAATGGTATAAGGACAAATATTTCTTTTTAAATAAAATAATAGATGCATGTCTGTCAAAGGGGTTAACTTGTGGAATGGTTGTGCATGTTAGAACATGATATGTAAAAAGGGTAGGTATAATAAGCTTAAGCTACAACTTTCCGGTCAATATTTTTAGTTTTCCTTTTAATTTAGTGCCTTATTGTTATTTAATTCCATGTGCATTCATTTTGAAAACCTGTATATAAGGACCAAAACAAATTACTACTACTACAACAGCGAATATGAGGAAAGATACTGTATGTCTCATCATTTCTGTTCTCACCCTGACCGATCACAAGCTGTGAGCTGCAGACTTTAGTGTTTTAAAATGAGGAGCAACAGAGCAGAAAAGTTTTGTTTCGGTCTACAGCAAGAAGAACCTGATGAGCTGACTCCAGCCTGGAGCCCTCTATTTCAGCTCTCAGTTGACACATGTACCATTCCTGCTATTTGGAAGAAATCTGTTGTTATTACAGTTCCTAAAAAACCTTGCCCACAGGATAATAACTTTAGACCAGTAGCACTGACATCAACAGTAATGACGTCACTAGAACACATGATGGTAGAGAATGTAAGGAGTGAGATACAACATCTTTCAGACCCCTACCAATTTGCTTATATTAATAATAATAATAATAATAATGTACTTAATGTACACCACAACTCACTCCATCTTAAAGCACCTTGAAAACTCTTCAGCTTATGTTCGATTATTATTTATGGATTTCAGTTCAGCTTTTATTTCTATTCTTCCTCAAACCCTGTTGAGTAAATTGAAACAGATGGAGGTGAGCCCATATATAATTAGATGGTATTGTGCTTTCCTCACAGAAAGACAGCAGCAGGTGAAAGTCAAGTCTATCAAATTTTCCGATGATACAGCCATACTCAGTTTATTGTCAAAAGATTCAGATATTGGTGTGTACAAATTGGAGATTGAAGAGGTTGTGAATTGGTGCAAGGGTCACAACCTGATACTAAAGAAATGATCTTTGATGCCAGGTCTGTGGGAGATCACAGCCCGGTTCTAATCGACGGGGAGAGAGTTGAGCAGGTAACAACATATGAGTATTTAGGTATTCATTTTGATTCTCAGCTGCAATGGACTCATCAAGTGGAGTTCATCTGTTCAAGAATCAGTCAGCGTCTGCACTTAGAGCAGACTGAGAGTCCATGGAGTAGATAAACAAGTCATGTTGTTATTTTGCAAGGCTGCCATTGAATCCATTATTCGTTATGGCATCACAACATGGTTTCGTAACCTGTCTGTTAAACTCAAATCGCAGCTCCAAAACCTGATAAAAAGGGCGGGAAACATTATCGGCACGCTACCACCAACTTCTCTCCAGGAGATTTTTGAAGAAGCAGTGAGCAGACAGGGCCTTAAAATCACCGAGAGTACGAGCTGCTGCCAAACCCACTTTCAATCAAACTATGCAAGATGAGGTTCTTGTGTGTGTGT
>JAOVVB010096789.1:0-13175 GCA_028570985.1 Heterobranchus longifilis | reverse complement strand
ATTAATTGAGAGCAGCACCGTGATCAATAGCAATTGCCTCTTCCCCATTAATGCACAACACACACACACACACACACACACACAGCAGGTAGACATGCACACATACTGGCGCAAACATGCAAACAAGCACAAATTAAAGTCCCCCCTACCGACACACATGCACCACATCAAGCAGCACCACCTATGCACACAGCTAGTAAAGGTTAATTACGTAGTTTTTTTTCCACAGCTTTATGACTGCAGTAAGTTGGAACTTGCATGGGCCCCGTTCTTATCAAGCAATAAATTCATTAGTGGCTAACACACCTCACTGGGGCAGCTCATTTAGTTCTGACAAACAAGATTAGAGGACAGAAGGGGGCAGAGGGTGGATCTGGACAGAGAGCGGTCAGGACACAGGACATGGATGTAGACACGCCAGAAGACACTGTCCTTTTAGTATTACTGGAATACAGGAAATGGTCTTTTTCAACATAGCTGATTCACGTTGAGTTAGCGGTAGACAATGATATGAAGAGTGTTGCTGACTATTGTCACACACATGTTTTACACATGGGCTGTGAAGGCTGGGATATGTGTATGTAATGAGAATGTTAGCGTTAGCAATTAGCATTAGAAATTTGCTGTACTGGTAGGGCTGGGTGATATGACCAAAATCCCAATATAAGTAATTTCATATCTCAATGACGATATTTATCACAATATAGCATGTTTTCTGGAAATTCAATGAATAAATAAATAGTGAAATAACCACACGGTAAAGTCTATTTTTGTATACTCCTCAGGTTCGCTCCAGCTTTGTTCCCACGTGCATGGATCACAACATGAATCGTTGTTCAAATGACGGAAACATTGCTGTAACGCAGTTCGGCCGCTGGTTTTTCAACACTGCGACAGAAACGATACAGAAAAATATATAGACGATAGACATTTTTATATCAATTTGATGATATGTATCATCATATTACCCAGCCCTACTGGTACTGTAAGTACTAGTGATTAGCATTCACAGGATAATTGTGTTAATGGTCATTTAGAGTCCGGTAAAAGGTTTAGTTAATGTAGACCAGCCCCAGTAGTTTGTTCAGTGTTATTTTCACTGTGATCTAAAAATTGGCCTTGTGTTTTGTGCAGTTACAGTGTGTAGAATTGTTACAACACTAGCAGAGTTAGTCAAGTAGGCTGGAAACACTTCTGAGAAGTTTAGAAGGACAGTAAGTAAGTTAAAGGGACAGTTCTGGGTTTTTGAAGTGGGGTTGTATGAGGTATCCAGGGTCAGTGTATTACCTCCAGTAAAGGAGTCTGGTGGCTTTGGAGAGCGATATTAACAGCTTCAGTTCTCCATTGTAAAAGGCTGTTTGACGGAAAGGTAAAGCAGTGAAAATATTCTAAATATAGCATCCACTTAAACTGATATTGATTTTTTTAGGTGGTCCTTTTTTTTAGGTGGCTAAAATATGTTTTGCTGTGTGTCCCCGTCCATAGCGGTACATTGCTACTGTAGGTAATACACTGACTATAGTCTGGTTTACCAGAAAAACAGCGCTGACAGGAAATCAGCACTGGAAAGAGGAAGTCTGTGTTCCCATTCTCAAAGTCCCTTCGCTACGGAAACAACCTCCTGGCTCTCAACCTGCACACTGACAGGTTCCCGTCTGACACTGTTTTGCAGATGCACCGTCGGGGCGTGGCCCCGCCCAGGACGACTGTGATTGGTTTAAGGAAATACAGGCCAGTTTTCAAGTCAGGATGTAGAGCAGGTGCGCTTCCTCTAACTGCCTCATTGGCTGTGGGTGCTCAGCTACAGTCAGTATCAAGTGCAAAAAAACACCAAAAAGAAGATGGAAATAGCTGCCTTCTAATGAAGGCTTTGACCGAAATGCATCTGATGCAGAATAAAATAATGCATATCTGAGTCAAGTCTTGCAAGTTTGGAGTACTGCCAGTTCTTTTTGGTGTTTTTTTTGGCGGAAGGGGCGCGCCAGATTTTAGATTTTATACCAGCACCAGACTATTACCGTACAGACATGTAGACAGGTATCGATCTTTTCATCTAACTCAGCATATTCTTTTACTTCCCAAATGAAAATTAGCCATGGGCCTCTATTGGTTTAGTTATTTAGATATATGCACAATATATTTACCACAATCCAAGTGAATGTGGGACCATTGCCTGGTTGATTATTTTACATAGAACATTTTTTAAACAGATCTTGACTCTCGCTCACCTGTGCCAGTCTTCCATAGTAAGGAAAGTAAGAGAGATCCATAATTCCCCTGTCAGGGAAATACTCGATCTTGTCCACATTGTCTTGTCCGTCCTAAACACACACACGTACGTACGCATACGCACACACACAGACACACACAATTTAATTGTATTTAATGGGGCAATTTTACGTCACAGACTCGGTCTGAGGAAACAGGGTTGTTGAGTTTGAAAGACATTGATGTTTATCAGGCAACAAGGGTCTAATGAAAAGAGTTGCATTATGGGAAATGTAGGGTCCAGTGTTTTTGGCCCATAGTGCATCGATTTTGATCATTCTGTCTTTAATTTGTCTGTGGGGAAGCCATCCAACTTTTAGGAAGTGCAGAACTAAATCACTGAAGTACCCCTGAATATAATATGTTAAACTCCAGATTCATTCACTTTAATGCATGCTGTTAAAACAAGTATATGCAGCTGTTGCTCACCAGTATAGTGCAGTTGACATATAGTGGAAGGTCAGTGTAGTTAGTAGGCAAAAAGTTGATGATCTGCAGAGACAAACAGAAAATGTACCTTCAGTTATGGTTATTTAATGTGCAAGATCCAAGTTTTCCGAAAGTGCTCAGAAGTATATTTTTTAATTAAACGTACCCTGTTCATCTTAATGATAACACAAGGCATGCTGCAGTTGTAGCCAAAGGTCGGGTCCTCAAATCCTGAGCAGGCTCCCAGCATGCTTTGCGTGAAGGGGCACGCCCACTTGGTGTGGTGAGGGGCAGAGAAGGTGTTCTGGATGAAGTACTTTCCCTTTGTGCAGTTGTAGTTGTTACATTCTTGCTGCTTGCTGTCATTGTAGGCTGAATGAGAGACAGAAAGAAAGATTTAGATGTCTTGTTTTGTGTTAAATATTAACTGTCCAACAGGGTCGAGTTTAGTAAATACTAACGTTTCAGGAACTCATTCAGGATGTTGGTCATCTTCATCCAGCTACATTTATCTGATGTGTTGTAGTTGATTTCAACAATTTCCTCCCCGTAAGTATCCGGCCACACCATCACCCCTGCACAGAGAAGCAAACTGCTTAACTGAGGTTTCATTTAAGTCCTCATTGTCTTAACGGCGTGTTGTTGTGTTACCCGGAGATTTTAGCCGGTCTTGGTAGTCCGGGGCGTACGGATCCAAGGTGTACATGAGAGTCCAGATGGCCAGACAAAAGAGGGCCGTCATCACCACGTAGAAGGCCACATAGTACAGACTGATGTACACTGTGTAGGAGAGAGGTTTTTATTAACGCACACTCAGGGTTACATGTTTATGGCAGCATCACCTCTCCTTGTCCAAGTGCCCCTCTGATGTGGTCACATTTCTCATTTTAAAGCTTTTTCTGTTGGTTGTTCAGGAGTCTCGCATGGTTGCATTTTCACTCTGGTATAGAGGAAAAAAACTCTGGCTTGTTTGTATTTCCTTAAACCAATCACAAGCCTTGGATGCAACTATCATGTCTCTGCAAAATATTGTTTATATTCTATATGAACATTTATACATTATTCAAAACTTGCCATTTTCACATGGTTCATACAAGGTGCTTGAAGTGGTTGAATTTTGAGCATAAAGCTGCCTTATATTTTGACCACAGTTTTGTTCTTCAAGTTATTATAATTAAATTGGTCAGAATCAGAAATCTCTCAGCGTCACTGTCGCCTTTCTTCCTCGTTTTTTCACAAAAAACAATTCACAAAACCTTGTAAAACACATTTTATTGACTGCTCTGTTTTAATTTGAAAAAATATATTTTAAAATGAATAATTTGCTTTGAGCGAAGTCCTTAAAAATGAAAAAAATAGTGCTTGAAAAAGTGTATTTAATTTGGTAATGTCTGTATGAACACTGTTTGCAGCGTGTAGGTTGACAGCTCGGAGGTTGTTGTTGTTGTTGTTGTTGTTGTTGTTTCCTGTAGTGAAGTCATTTTGAGAACGGTAACACAAAAGGGGAGGGACTTCCTGCACGTCCCTGCTAGTTGTTCAGTAAAATAAAGGAGGATGAAAAAATCCCTCCTGTATTTACAGTATACACTCGCGTAATGTGAAAACACTGGTGACACAGAAGGGTTTTGAGGTTTTGAGGTTCTGAGGTTTTGAGTGTGGTTACAAAGGCGTATGTCTGCATTCAGAGGTCAAGGTGTCCTCTGTCGATATGAGCTGAATTTAATCTGATTGTAAGATTAAAAAACGAATCTTATCTCTCTGTGCCCACATGCTGCACAACTTGAATTTTTGGATCTGAATTTGTGAATATTGAAAACAATATATTCAAATCCAGCTTTTTTGCAAATTGGAAATCAAGTTTCAAATTTCATATTTGAATTTCAAAGAGGAGAATTCAGAACAAATACATTCAGATACATGAATATTTAAATGCTATGAATTCAGCGGCATTTGAATTTCAAATACTTACGTCTCTTATTTGCTTCCATTGGTATCTCTGTTTGTATTTATTTTCCTAAATCATGTTTAAAAAAAAAATGTTTTATGTCCAATCCAGGGAATATCAATCAAACTGGTGTTTGGTTGTTTTGATAAGATATCTCAAATTGTAATTAGTTTTTTCATTGTGCATTCAATGGAATATCAATCAAATTGCTGTTGGTTTATTAATTTTAATAATGGCTTATCTGTTTTTGCAGATGAACTCTTCATATTTTCAAGTTTTACTGTATTTGATGTTGCACGAGAGAGGTTAATAAAGTTGTAATCACCCCATTTCTCTGGTGTTCTCCCCATTAACGTCCCTTCGTCTGAGTTCCAGACAAAACGGCCAAAGTCTTCGCATCGTTGCCCACAAGTCCTCTTCTCCTTCAAGGCGGCCATGATGAAACTCTGTGCTGATGATCCACAGCAGACCTTCTCTTTCCTTCAATCAACTTTTCTTCTTACAGTAAGTTTCAGTGATATTTGTTTCTCCTTCCTGTCCCTCCTCAAAGATTTTTGAGGCACTTTCAGGTTTGTGCTAATGTCTTGTTTGTCCCCTGTCTCATTCTCTTTTACAGTAAAAGCTAAAACTCACTCCCTGGACGTCGCTCCAGAGTGTGATGTGTGTGTTATCTCTAATTCACTATTTATAAGGCCGAGATAAGGTGGGCATGCTGCCGGTGGGCCAACGTAGAAACGACGTCCTTCACTCCTCGGAGAAACCCGAGGATCACCTTGAACAACCAGGCAGCTTAATGACAACATCAAGGTGAACTGCACATGAGTTACTCAGATTGAAATGTTTGGCTCACTGAAACATACACTCTGTTTGATTCTGTTGTTGGGCACACAATCACTTTGGGCTTGAAACATCACTAATCACTAATAAAGAAGACATTTTAAAGGGGGTAGATACTGTTACCATGTTACCACAGATTAGATCAACGTTAAGAATTAACGACCTCCGTTTTAAAGATAATTATCAGAGGAATCATTGCAGGTTTTGAGACTGAATGGGTGTTTATTTCTGGAAGAGTTGAAACCAAAAGAGTACAAAACCAGCACAGAAGCATGCAAACACTTTTCTCTCATTTCTGTTTGTGACACACTCTCTCAGCTTCTCTGCATTCCTGTCATTACCAACCCACTACATGCATTTATTCCTCCTCCTCCTCCTCGCTTTCATTTTCTGTCTTTCCTCTCCATCATGTTTCCTGAGTCTTTGTTTTCACTCTTTGTTCCCCTCTCCTTCTCCTACGCCGTGCACATGGGTTAGTGCAGCAGGATAAAGCCTTACAGTGTTAAGATAAATAAATCCCTCTGGGGAAAGGTGATGAGTCAGGTGGATCTTCTGCATGTGCGTCTGCATGTGTGTGAAAGGGACTCTCGGGTTTAATGATCGAGGGAAACACTGAGCTCTCTGTGGATGTCTGCAGACGGTCAGATAGTCTCTGCTCCACATCTCATTCGGAAAATTAGTGACATTTGTATCTCAGCTACTTTCCTCTTCTTCTGCACTTATTTCAAGACTTCTGTTTTCCTGTAACAGCTTTTTTCTCCGTAGCTTTTTGCTGCATCTTACACATTTCTCCGTCCCTCCTCCTCACTTTTCCACCGTGTCACCATGGATATCGGTGGCCTGACTACAGTGGTGGCCAACTCTGCCTACATCTCAGCCCGCGGGAGCATTGATGGCACTGCCAACCCTGCATGTAACCGAGACAAGAAGTACCACTCCCGCCTGAAGCTGCCTCACATCACAGTGTGTGAAGGCCTGCGGGAGACTTCAGATCTGGACTTCCAGACGGTCTGCGTGGAGCAGCCCATCGGCAAACGTCTCTTCCAGGAATTCCTAGACGCCAACAAAGACTACAAAGGCCCCTGCCACCTGTGGAAGGATACTGAGGAATACAACATGGCCGAGGATGAAGATCGAGGCAAAAAAGCGAGCAAGATCTTGTCCCGGTACATGGAGCCTGGTGCCAAGTATTTCTGCCCCTTCTTGCCAGAAAACGGCATCACAAAGGTGAAAGAGAAACACCAAGAGGCCGGGGATGATCTTTTCAGTGAGACCATGGACAACGTGATGGACTTTCTCAAGGAAGTGCCCTACACTTTCTTCCTGGAAAGTATGTATCTGAAAAGGTTTCTGCAGTGGAAGTGGTTGGAGATGCAGCCCATGGGAGAGGATTGGTTTTTGGATTTTCGTGTATTGGGGAAAGGGGGTTTTGGGGAAGTGTCTGCCTGTCAGATGAAGGCCACTGGGAAACTGTACGCCTGCAAAAAGCTCAACAAGAAGAGGCTGAAGAAGAGGAAAGGCAATGAGGTAAGATGTTTATCATCAGAGAAACTAGATGCACAGGACTATTTTACTCAGGCAGGGCGGCGGAAAGCCGGACACATGAGTTGTAGTCTTGTTATGTGTTATGTGTGTGTAATCCCCCCCCAACACACAATAACTACATGGAACCTTGCAGAAGGCGTTAGGCACCTTTGGCTTATATGATTAGTGCCCTCAGCATTAGAGAATTTTGATCTCCTTATAAAATGCCAATCCGGCTATAAATGGAGCAGCTCTGGAGTGGATTCCCTAATCTTCTGCTCAATCCCCAAAACAGAAACAATAAGATGGCTACAACTTCAGCTCAATATGATCCATCTAGTTTACAATGCCTTGACAGATTGAACAAAATGTTTGAAATATAACTCTGTACAGTATTGAAGTGACTTTGACTCAATGTGGAAGCAGCATGGTTTGAGGAAAAATAATGGAGACTAAAGACAATAACAATTTCGCCGATACAAGTATTTATTACGGGAAAAAGAAGTCTCTGACACAGATATCTTAGCTAAATCCTAGGTGTTACAAGAAAATAGCCAGCCAGATATTACAGGAAAAACGCGCGCTGGTCTTTGTTCGCTCACATCCTTTATAGTAGCAAAAACATCAGTGTGCGTGTGTCTTTCTTCCAAAACCCCTCGTATGGGTATCGCGTGGCCTGTAGGCCACACGTGTACCTTACAACGTGACATAAGATTACGGATATGTTCGGTCGGCCGTAATCCCACGTATGGTACGTTTTCTGGGAGCCTTAACATGTAAACATTGCATGCGAAGTTGGTCCTTCCCAGCTGAGGCTGCTCAACTCTTCAGACTGCTTCAACAACTGTTTATCAGTAAACTTTCTGTTCAACAAACTTTAGGTGAATATCAGAAGATTTCAGAGGCTGTAGCTATGCATACCGTCTTAACGTATACAACAGTATTTTTTTCTATATTGGTAACACCAGGGTGAGCAGGTAATGCTGGTTAGCTCCGTATATAGGCTCAGAATCTGTGAAAAACCAGCTTTGGTTGGATGCAATAGTAATAGTAAAGTTTCATAAAGTTTTTATGCCTCCGCACCATTCTCGTGAACGTGGGAATTTCTTCAAATTTGGCACAAATGTCCACTTGGACTCACTGATGAACTGATTAGATTTTGGTGGTCAAATGTTAAGGTTACTGTGACCTCACAAAACATATGACACTCTCACAAAATTTCACACACGTCGAATAAAATAATGAAGTGATGACATTTTATATCCAAAAGGTCAAAGGGCTACTTTACTGTGACATCATAAAATTCTGCCTCTGGTCATTATTCAACGTCGTAACTCAGGAACAGAAGGGGAGACATTTGAGGGCTGAGACTTGGCAGAGACACACAACCGTGAGGCGGTAATTCTAGTTTTTGTGTAAATTATGATGAAACTTGACTGAAATTCTGCATTTAAATTAGATTAGATGAGATATTAAGATACTTTGTTGTCCACTTACATCAGGAAAAATCCACGATGTGAAGCTGTGGGTCAGCTGCTGCGCAGCTCCCTGGAAATACAATCATATATTTTGGGAAATTACTTCCTTGTCTGGATGTTGCAATGCTGTTGAGCAGCCAACTCTCAAGCGTCAGATGTCAGAGCTTCCCACCGTCATATGACGACAGAGCGCTGAAACTATATATTCCAGTATGTGCCACACCTGTTTTAATGCATATGCTAAAGCCTGACAGTGTTATCCAGCAGCTCATTGTCCTTCAATAACGGGGAAATGGAAAGAAAGGGTTGATTACGAGGATATCTAACTGCCATGTAGTGCAGCTGAACTACTTTTGTTTCTTTGATAATCGAAAAAGTTTTGCAGCAAACTAAGCTGCAGATAAATGATGTGCAGACAGGAATGTTTGTGCTGTAAACACTGTACTTATCTCTGCTGTCCCTTCCCGTCCTGTAGGGGGCGATGGTGGAGAAGAAGATCCTGGCTCGAGTTCACAGCAGGTTTATCGTCTCGTTGGCGTACGCCTTCCAGTCAAAAACAGAATTGTGTCTGGTCATGACCATCATGAACGGAGGAGACCTGAGGTTAGATCTCACCCACTGACATACCGACCACAACATCTCCATATTTCAGTGCAATGGAAATAAAGAAAACATAAATGTGCATTGTACAAAAAGCCTACTGATTCTTAAAATGACCCAAAAACTACCGATCAGTAACTTTGACAAATTCTTGACAGTTTCTTCTTGTCCAAGTTTTCCACTTTCTCTCTGAGAACAAACAGCTGCAACAACGTCAACAACTGCAGATTATGTGTGAATTTCCTGCATTAAGTATAAAACAGATGAAACCATTGGATGAAACATCAGTCATGTGACTTAAATGTCCGCTGCGGTCGATGTTGTTGTGAGTATTTTCGTCTTGTCGTCTCTGTAGCAGCCTCGGCTATGCACTGTTGATGTGTCGTTATGCAACTTGTTCTAATTATCTACTCTGACCTCATACCGATCCACCATTTCAAAAATATTTTTTTCATCTGAGCCATTATGTCCCCACCATTTTTCAACACAATGCAACGCCCATGTTTATGCGTATGTGGCAGTTCTCTGCACTAACAGCTCCAAAAAAAAAAGAAAGAAAAAAAGTACCTCTGGGTCTTTTGGCCTGATCACCTGCTGGCCCCTGTGTTTCTCTGCTGGCAGGGCAGCAAACACTGTGAACACAATAACACTGCCATCACCGTGGCCATTGTGATCTTTTGAAATACATGGCACACCAAGTGCAACAGCATGTCTCGTATTCTCAACATGGCAGAGCATTTGCTTCAAAACCTGCCTGTCCTCAAAAACATCTGATAAAAAGCTCATCGAAACTAAAAACAAGCACATGCAGATGATCAGATGAAGTCCTTCATCATGTTACCTACAGGGCCGGATAATGGTCTTGTGAGGACCCTGGGCACATGTCTTTTGGAGGCCCCCTGCACGTCTCCATATATGAATTATAAAGTAGATTATTGCTGTGTTTGGCCTAACAACAGGTCGGTAGCCTATATAAATAATGTAGGCTATAATTACGAATAACATTTTGCTCTGAGACGCTCTCATATTAAACACAGAGGGGTCTCACATTGTATGTGCTGCAGGTCCCAGGGACCCTCTCACTGTAGGTGCTGAGGGGCCCATGTGTTACACTTGATGCATGCACCCAGGGGCCCTAGTGGCTAGCTCACTCTGTAAATGCCAAGAGGTCTGGGGGGGCCCCCATTGTAAGCAGAGGGGTGTGGGGGGGCTCTAGTGGTTAGCTCACACTATAAGCACCCAGGGGCCTGGTGTTCAGCTTGCACTGTGCACACTGAGGGCCCTGGCGTTCAACTTCTTTCAGAAGATGGGCCATGCACAGCCCACTAGCTGTCCTGAGGCCCCGGGTCTCTGGCCCCACTGGTTCATAATCCAGCCATGCCGCCTACACATGATCAGACCTAAAACTGTGAGGGAGGGCACAGAGGCAAAGCGCTTTTGGCTACATACAGCTGTTATCTCATTGGTTGCGCATACAAATATGACTATTTGAAAAACAATATCAATAAAAGGTCCATAACTTTCAATAATATCACATGATGTCCATCACCTCCATATTATCCACAATTGTCTACATTATATACAGTAAATACTGTTACTATATCACCACTATGTCCAACACAATGAAAGTACATCAAAACCAAACATATGACAAATAAAACTAAATAAATTCAGTGAATCCACTACATTTCTGTCATTATTTGGAACCCTGGTCAAAGAGGTATTAAAGGGTAATCCAGTGATTTAGTGTTGCACTTTCATAAAGTCTGGGGACTTGCAAGAAATCGGTTCACCTGGCTGCAATATCTTTTTAGTCCCTAGTACTGTATGTGTCAAGCTCCATGAACACTGGATCCTACATTTCCCATAATGCTTTATCAATACAAGTCATAATGAGTTAGTACATGAAGAAAAACAGATCTAGAAAGAGAAAGAGACAGAAACAGTTGGAACAATAGACAGAAAGATCTGAAGGATGTCATTATGTAATAAATCCTCCAAACCTTACAACCATATTTGTCGTTTGTCCCTACTCTCTAATACGACCCATACAAGTGCTTCCTAAAATAGTGCCCCCCTAGCAGTGGGAGCACATACGACTCATATGAGCGTTTTTCATCCTCATGTACCTAAACGTCGCGTTTGCGGTTTTATACACACCGTTAACATTGTAAAAACGGAGGTTGTTTCAGTAGGTTTAGGCAAGAAAATAAGTTAGGGTTAGAAAAAAGGTTGTGGTTTAGGTGAAAATTAGTATATTTGTTACAGTGAATCACTTCTGTGCATACATGTGCAGTTTAATTTTATTTTCACACAGGACATGAAGTCCCGTGTTTGTTTGACCCAGGCACCACCCCTTCGCCATAAATGGTTTTCTCGCTCTAAATACTACATGACGCTACATGACTTCCTGCTTTCCTTCCACAATCATATCTGTGAACACTAGAGGGCGCTGCCTAACAATAAAACGTGGGTCGTAATTACTGCTTGACAACAAGTGCTGTTATTTTTCGGTAAAGCACAGTCCCCATTATGCCAAAGAAATGGAGTTATGGGATGTTGGGGTGTAGGCCAACCAAGGACAGGAGCAGGAGCAGTACTATAGATTTCAGACTGGCATGAGTCTACCCGGCCGTCATTAGCAGCGGGATCACGTCCACCCCGAGGCCCCTCGCTCTTTCCCCGACCCCGTCCTTCACCTCCCCGGCCTGGAGATGGAGAGCTTGCAGGCTACATTTGGACACACATAAGAGTGTGCAGGTTTCATTCACACACACGCACATGCAGACACACACTGAGGAGTGAGTATTAAATTCAGCTGTAAAGGACCTTGGTGGTGGGAGCGAGAGCGGCCCTCCTGGACAGGCAAGATCCTTGGCTATCGATTGTAAGTCTGCTCTACCCTCAGCTGCAAGTGGGGAATAAAAAAACTCACATCTCAGACACGGAGCTACACCTCGGTTTAATCTCACATCATGCTGTGATGATGCTGTGATGGTGCTTTACATTTAAACTTATAATATGTAACATTTCCACATTAAAATTTCTAAAAAAAGACCACCTATGTTATATCTTTACAGATGAAGCCATCTAAAATTTCCCCTCCCAGCCTGTTCCCAGCTCAGTTCCAGCTTAATCCCATCTCACCTCCAGCCGCTGGGAGTCTCCCTCCTCCTGTTTTCTGACAGATTGTGTCTAGATTCCACTGTAAACATTCACAACCATGTGGTGCTTCCTTCACAAATAAAAACTTAATTTAATCACATTTAAATTTAAATTAATTTAATTCCAGCCACTGACCAGGCAAGGTCCTATCAAGGCCCTGCCTGGGGTCCACCACTGAGGTATGGGAAAATATGTGCCTTCATCTGTAGTTGAGTTGTGTAGGTTACATTATCCCAAATCTTTCCAACAAAATTCAATTCAGAGGAATCTGACATTTTAATCAGGACATGGCATGTTTCTTTTGGTATTTTGGTCGCAGAACGCCTTTCAATGGCATCATCACATTCCCTTTGTGCATGCATCAAAAATTAACTTTTTATCCAGTTTTAGCACATTTATACAATACACTTTTTAGATCTTGGTCTCTTTAAATTAGATATTTTAAGACTTTTTCATCGGACGTCTGGATCTGAAGTAATCAGGGAAACAAGCTGAGCCATGGTTATCAGCAGCTAGCTAGCTAGCACAGAACTGTGATGGAAAAACAATACTTTTTAATGTGAAACTGATTTATTCAGTGTTTTTAACAGTTAAAATCACCGGGTCCGTTTGTTTTGGAAAGGAGGAGACCTCTGTGAATAGGGCGGGTGTGCCAAACAGACTTTCATGACTTTCACCCAGGAGGCCGGGGTTCATGTCCCGTTTGAAAATTAAATTAAGCATCGAGTTTTTAAAGTGACCTTAAAGTATGTGACGTCCGTATCATGGGACGTGGAACGTTCTATGACGTTCCGTGACACGTGACGAGTATGAAAGTGATTTAATGTCTCAAATACACTGGTTTTAGCCCAAACCACAACCTTTTGTTTAGGAATAAAATGTTGTGTCAATCAAGCTTTGAATGATATATGAACAAAGCCCTCTGTATT
>JAOVVB010096773.1:0-13175 GCA_028570985.1 Heterobranchus longifilis | reverse complement strand
TGTGAACAGCAGGCGCTCTACAGGATGTGTCATGTCATTATTCACCACCAGGGGCCAATGAACGGAGAGCAGCAGAATGCTTTCTAAACAGTGTTTTCCCCTGTGTAAGGGAAGACCTCAAGTGTGTGTGTGTGTGTGTGTGTGTGTGTGTGTGTGTGTGTGTGTGTGTGTGTGTGTGTGAACATCTTTGTGCATTAGTCTGTATGTTCATGACAGAGAGAGAGAGAGAGAGAGAGAGAGAGAGAGAGTGTGAGAGGGAGTGAAGGTGAGCAAATGAGCAAGAGAGAATTTCTGTGTATGCGAGTGCTCAACATCCCTCCAAGGTATTTTTAGCATTGTTTTTCCAACATCTTCGGCAGAGTCTGTTTTCCGGTCTAAGCGTGGTACGGGTCTCTCATGCATTTCTCAATCATATACTCTGCTTTGGAGACACACACACACACATGTAAAATACTCTCACACAAACACGGACACATGAAAGCATTCGGCTGCTCCTGCTTTAATGGCTAACCTTCACAGGGCTCCGATTGTCTCAAGCAATAAATCATTTTCACTTGCCACATCTGAAATATTTATTCCATGTTAATCAAGCACTGCTTCCTAAATACACACATGCAAAGACATACACACACACTCAGCAGTGTGTGAGACAGAGTAGGACCCTGCATGACTGTGTGGGAAACCTTGTAACCATTTACTAATGATGTCGTGATGCAGCTATACCTCTCATGTCTTTTAATATAGCACTCAGACTTGCTAATGACCAATAGGAAAAAAAAAATCAGGCGTGCTATGATTGTCGGGAAATGCGAGATCTTTCTTCCCTGCACTAGGACTGTAAAGTATGGTTTGTTTTTTTGAGTTTATGACTCCTTTTTAAGCAAACCAACACTGTCAAAAAATGCAAAGTCACTGAAAAAACTATCACCATGCTCTGTACTAAGGCACAGCAGTGCTTTGAGCTAAATGCTAACTTCAGCATGCTAATGGTAACATACTGATGTTTAGCAGGTATAATATTTACCATGTTCCCACATTGTCATTAAGTTTGCAGGAATTTGGTAATAAGTCAAATTAAAATTTACTGCAGTCTAAAAGTACTGGGATCAGGATCAATAATACCCACCACATGTACATTTTTAACTGTAGAATCTAACCCCCCTAGGTTGTTAAGCCCCCTAATTCCCCTTAAAATAAATACAGAGGACATGTCCTCAGTGTCCTCAGTAATATCTGCAGCCCTGTAGCCAGTAATTGGAAAAGCAAAACCTGAATCAAAGACCTGATTTGAGCTTCTCTCCACATACTTTCTTCTTCAAATGCAGGTTGACTAGAAGTGCCAAAATTGAAATATATGCTGCGCTCCAAATGTTTTCTTTTTACTTGTAGTACGTACTGCAGCTTCAAAGTATGTACTCTTGCATGCATAACATTGCACCTTGAACTTTGACCCTCTTGATCATATATGCTGCACAAAGGATTGTGAGTCAGAATAGCCAGAAAAGCATACTGCATGCCAGCAAATGCAACCAAATGTCGTCGGACATCCTGGTATTTGTGGCGTACTGCATCTGACATACATTGGGACGTACCAAATGGCATACTAAAAAGTACACACCCATATTCTAACTTTTCTCCTAACTTTTTCTCCTCCCCTCCTAGATCCCAGTTATGACGGGAGCCTTCATGGACTCCTCGCCCAATGACGACTACAGCGGCGAGCACTCGCTCTTCAACTCCTCGGCCAGCGTCCACGCCGCTGCCTCTGCCGCCTCAGTACACGGCCAGCAGGATGAGTCGCAGTCCATGTCCAGCGACGCCATCTGGCTCTGGATCGCCATCATCGCCACCATCGGAAACATTGTGGTGGTTGGCGTTGTCTACGCCTGCACTTTCTGATGAACATATGCTTACAAAGACAAACACGCGCACACACACACATCCTGCTTTTTCCCGGATCTCTGGACCCCTGAGCGAGGCCACGCTTTGTAGACAGACACTCTCTCTCTACATCTCTCTCTCTGTCTCTGTCTCCCTCACACTTGGCTTTTGGATCAGTTTGAGCCCCTAAGGGTGTGGAAGTTGTGATACTAGACAATGACATATAGACTACTATATTTCTTCATCAGAGGGGAAGACCGGGACTTGGCTGCATTCGTCGGCACAGAACGTTTTTGGATGCTACAACTGGAAGTTTGAAAAGAAGCTTTTGTGTTCGACAGCTCTTTAGTTAAAAACAGAAACATCAGACCTGCGCTCTCAACCAAGAATCAAAGGGAACATTTTTTTTTTTTTCAGCTTAAGTTTGTTTCCGTGTTTCTCCTCTGACAACACCCTCACTTATAATGCAGCGATGAGAATGGAGATTAAATGGGGCTTAAGATTCAGGTTCATCCAGGCCATCTTAAACATCCACCAGATAGTTGCTTAGCAATTTAGGGCAGTGCTGTTTAATTATGCGGCTGAACAGAGATGGTGAATGTTAAATTTAGAAAGTGCTAGGATTATTTTCATGCCAGGCAACCCTGAGGTCCAGGACGTTAGAGCTCATTTAAGGACTAATTTGTGGACGGCATGGACACTGATCATCAGTGTATATAGTATCTAAACAATTTTACTGACAGGAAACAAAGAAGACAGAGAAACGGTTTCTGCGATACTAACTCGATGAATGATGACTTTATGATTAGATGAGTAGTGTAAAACTAAGTCAACCCCTTTGAAATGGATGGTCTTGTTGTCAAATACGTACAGTAATATTCACCAGGGATTATTAGAAAATCTAATTGTATTGTCATGGTCTGTTCAGTCATGTTTAGATATTATCTACAGATGTTAACAAAATACAATTATAAGCACAAATTTAATCACAAGATGGCTTAGCCTACTTTGCCTACTGCACCTTTTTTTTTTTTTTGTAGTTGTTTATTAGTTTTCTTAAAGTAAAGCCTGTAAAATGATTTCTTATCACTCAGAATTAATACTGTCAACAGGGCAGGGCAGATGTGGAAATTGGTAAATGTATGTGTTCAAAAGTCATTTAACACTGACCAGATCTGTAGTGAACTTTGTGATAAATGTATACTAATGTGAGTAGGGAAAAGATGCCTCGTTTTAAAATGAAATGTTGTCATATATCAAGCTGTCCCTCTGAATTTGTCACTGTTCAGTAAATTAGTTTTGTGTTACTGTAAAACCTGGAGGCAGCTGTCTCCATGGCAACTAATCCTCACCCTAATTGGGAACAACAACTTTACTCAAGCATTAACCTGCAACCACTGATGAAATGTATGCTTTTTATTCTGAGCATTTAATAACTGCTCACACACACACAGAAAACATTACACTGCTTTTACACAAATATTGCATCTGGTAACCATTGCTAATTATTTGTGCTTTGCTTACACTGTTTTATTTCCTTTTTTTTTTTTAAGAAAGCAAGCTACCATAGGAGAACTGATAAAAATGTTAATAATTTTGTTTTTCCGAATGTGAATTCAAAGTCAGTGAGTAGTTTTATTTTTTATTGACAAACTGACTGATCTATATATTTAGACAGAGAGAAATAGAAAGAGAATACTCTTTTCTTTTTTTCAGTAAACCTATATTTCTTTCTGGATTTAGGAGATAATATCAATATGCTTTGTTAAAAGATATGAACCTGTCTTGTAAACACTATACTGTACATGTTCAAATGTTCATACACTGCTGCCAATTACAATACTAGCTTACTGTATCAACTGTACCAATGTAAGGGGGAAATTCAGACACACTCTGTTATTATGAGTATACTTCTACAATGTTCAAAGAAGGACTTTTCAAGCCTGTTATTTTTAATAAATGGTTGATGAAGAAATACTGTATTTAGACATGTTGTAAACTGCATACCGACACGTTTCCGAGAACATGTATGACACTGGGACAGACAATATAGCAAGCAAAGGTTAGTGTGGTCAGACAATACATTCTCAGCTCGGTCAGGGCCGCCTGGCGTAATTTTTCAACATATGTGGTAGTCCTGCTGTAAATTCAAACAAAACTACTTGGTTAGGCTGAGGATTTGGGTTAAAATAACTATGATTGTTATACGTAACCCCACATTGTGGCGTTATGTTATATAAGGAAGCCTTTCATAATTGGTGGGATCTGTGACACGTACAAAATGTATGTATTAATGCATTTTGCTTTTCTTTGTCGACAAAAGAGGCACAGAAAAAGTTCAGGGAAGAATGATTCACTGGAAACATTGTTGGCTAAAATGCAAACTTTTGGATTTGTGCGCAGTACTTGATCATGCGAGAAGGTGTTTTAGCTCCATCTTTTCTCTGCCTGGATCACCTGGCGTTGTTCCTGGAGAAGCCACTGACAGACTACCAGTTGCTGCTGAGCCATGAGGTGAGATTGATGCTAAGCTTAGCTGGTGCCATCTGTCATTCTGACACAGGCACATGTTGTTTAGAAACCACCTGGATTTACTCCTCTGTGCACCCCTGTGCTCCTCCATCTCTCTCTGTCTTCATACTCATTTTGCTGAACCAATAGACTGTAGACACACAATATTAAAACAATGCAAGATGCGGGGCGCACTGGCGGCTCAGTGTGCAGAGGCTACGGTCCCTTTGCTGCATGTCGTCCTCTCTCTTTCACCCGTTTCGTGTCAATTTTCAGCTGTGCTATCAATAAAAGCAAAAAGCCAGAAAAAACTTTAAAAAAGCAAGATGGTCTTGCCTACTTAAAGAAAGGCAGGTTATTTACAAAAAAAGAACTGCTTCAGGGCTTCAGCTATGTGATCATATTTTGTGGTAATGTTGTCATATTTTGACTTGATGGTGGCACAAGATAAAAAATTAAGGGATCACCAAAGTTATGACAATTTATCACGAGGGGAATGTGAATGTCTGGACCAAATTTTGTCGTTTCACAGAATACATTTTAACTTGCTGGTCGTGCCAGAGAGAATATCAGGGGATCCTCAAAGTAGGCTTCATCACTAGGCACCATGGATATCTGTGTCAAATTCTATGGCAATCCATTAAATAGTTTTTGACATATTTCACTAAAAACTAAAAATGTAAACCTGCTGGGGGGGAAGGAGATCATTAGGATTCTTCCTCTGGGGACCATGAATGTTTGTACAAAATGTAATGGCAATCACATAGTAGTTCTTGAGATAATTTGGTCTGGACCAAAGTGGTCGACCAAACAACCAACAGGCTGATCCACCAGCATTGCCCTAGAGCCATGCCGCTATAACTGACTAGAGACCATCTTGCGATGGGATCACAATCGTGCAGGGAGTGTAAAATGCAAGGCCCCTTCCCTACTTCCTACCCGCCTACTTCCAGTGTCCTTACACAGACCACACCCATCTTCAAACCCTTTATTTTTTATCTCAACTACACACCTGTAAAGGTTTGTGATTGCATCTTGCATGGCTATGATTCTATTGCGTGACAAACGAGATGAAAAGAATACCAGTGTCGCTGTTGCGGCTGGTAAAAAAGAAGCTGGTGGCAGGTGAGTTTTAAGAGGTTAAAACAACGTAAGATGGTTTTGTCTACTGACAAAAAATAAATACTTCTTTACTTTTTATGGGTACAGTCGATACATTTGTCCTGTAAGTTTGAGATCTATTCTAGCCAAAGTTACTGTTACTGGATGAATGATTAAGTAATGTATCCACCTTTCCTGAAATCCACTGGTGCTTTTATAACTGTACAATCATATTCAGAATGGCTTACTCCCAGAAGTTAGTTAAATCCCTGTCACCCTGAGGAGAAGTGATGTCAAAAACATTTAGAGATCACATTCATAATTCCATGAAAGTGTACTGCTCAACCTTTACGCCACCTTCCAGACTCAAAAGGCAGCTTGGTTTCATGATATGTGGATCAGCTCCCTTCAAATTCGCCACGGGCCTTTCTGATCCCCCTCAGCAGAGGAGATAGAGCTGTAAGTAAAGTCGGCTGCACACGATCTCTGAACAACCTTCACATTGCTTCCGCTGCTTGTTGTGCCTTTCCTCTTTATCCGATCAAGCAACTCAATTGTGAGAAGAAAGAAAAATGTCCCAGGGGCCTCGCCACAGCCGCTAACTCCAAGAGGCAGGGGAGCCTCAAAAAATCCCTCAGAAAGAGCAAGATGAAATGGATAACCATTGACCTTGCCCGGGCTAATCTATGCTAATGCATGGTAATTATGAGACTTTCAGGTGAAGAAATCCACAGTGGCTATGGACTTCATTTATATGGTCTGTGCGAGATGAGGCTGGCTTTGCCTGTGAATAATAGATAATGTCATTAATTTAAAGCCAGGACGAGATTAATCGGTCTGAAAGTATGAGAGGTAAGGAAAGGAAAGAAAAAGAAAGGAAAGGAAAGGAAAGGAAAGGAAAGAAAAGGAAAGGAAAGGAAAGGAAAGGAAAGGAAAGGTAAGGAAAGGAAAGGAAAAGAAAGGAAAGGAAAGGAAAGGAAAGGAAAAGAAAGGAAAGGAAAGGAAAGGAAAGGAAAAGAAAGGAAAGAAAAGGAAAGGAAAGGAGTGTGAAACAGGAGAATATAAGGAGAGAGGTTGTATTCCTCCTCCTCTGTTGCCCTCGAGTCTCACAGGATGTAAGACTTCAGCCCAACTCCTGTCCAGTGGAGAGTGACAGCCTGGTGATGAGGTGCTGGGTATGCTAATATATGCCAAGCCGCTTAGACACATCTTGTCAAACTGTCACTTCAGAGAACACATGAGAACGTACAGTATGGCTCTCTACTTATCCCGTGTAACTAAGGCTATACATTACCATCTATATAATGGGCCACATAAATATGCCCATAACCGCAAATTGTTATTTGTGACAAAGCATTGCAACAGCAAGAGGGGAGGCAGGAGAGGCTGTCTATTACAGTGTGCAAGTGTCTGTTCTCACAGTATGTGGGTGTGTGAGGGAGTGAGTAATACTGGAGCCTGCATCTAGCTCCAACACACACTTATCCATCAATGAAGACAGAATAATGCAGGAATGAAAAACACAGATACACATATTTGTTCTTTTTCTTCGTATTAGGTCTTATTCTACAACTATTTCTCACGGATCAACTTTTGGGACGATCAATCAGTCAGCTGTTTCATGTGATGACCACCTAATCATCGTTAATTTAAAACTCAGAAAACAAGACCTGACAGCAGTTCTATGTCTGGATGGTTGAATAGATAATTAATTGATTATTAATCAATGAAAATATAGCAGTTGTAATAATACAAAATGTGTCTTAATAGGAGAAGTTATAATTGTTCTATACTAATAAACACATAAAAATGTCCGTACATTTGTTTTCAACTATAGGGGGGTTAAAAATAAAGTGTTACTGTTGTTGTTGTGACTCTGCAGACAATCACATGGGTGTCATGACCAATAAAGTTGTTCTTTGGTGTACAGAGACGTCATTATCTGCATCTGTTCAACCAACAAAATTATCTGTTATCTGTATTCGGATAGAAGACCAGAAGTGGCCGTGGTTTTACCGAAAGTCGCGTGTGTGGCACTCCATGGTACCTCGGAGAGCGCTCATTCTACAGATATAGCGATCACTTTTCATGTGTAGCAAATGAAACGTGGCCATCCACGTTGATATGAATCGATTTGAAGAAACATAATAGCGTGTCCATCGTGGATTAATAACGAGCAACTTCGGGTAGAAGAAATATCTGTTTCCATCGCACTATTTGTGCTTTCCCGAATAACAGATTCGGGTACATCCCTACTTTATGCTACAAGTGTTGCTGGAGTTATGACCTGTCAAGATTATTTCCCTTCTCCATGCACCTTAGAAATAGGTGAAGTTGTGCCAAAAATCCCTACTCTGAATTGTGGATTGCTACAAACTATATCATACAGACAGAGCTACCTACAGTACTGTCCCAGAAGTTGACAAACTGGACCAAACTCTCAAGAAGTTGGCTTGGTTTGAGAGCTTTCTAACTTTTGCACCTCACCGGATGCATTAGACACACAACTATTTTTCTATAATGATGTTACCAGCAGTCGGGGCATCAAGACATGGGTTTGGTTGTGCAGCCGGGACCTGAGGTCAAAAGTTTAATGGCTGTCTCCATGTGAATGAGCTCATGGCAGCAGACCACGAAAGAGGGAGAGTAATGGAGATACATTAGTTTGCCTCAGGTTAATTAATTTGGTTTTCTGACTCATAGGATTAGGTTATTACCGGAATCAATAATGGGCTTTTGATCGCAATGTATCCTGCTTGAGGTCACTTTCCAAGACAACATATTCTCATAAACTCTTCATATGACATCATACGAAAAGTATTGCACAGCAGTTTGTATATATATACAAGAGCATGTCTTCCGGTGGCATGCTAGACACGTCATTAACATCGTGATTAATGTTGTGAAATGGGAATAATTCAGTAGGTTTAGGTTACAAAAAAACTACGTTAGGTTTAGGCAACAAAACGAGTTGGTATGGTTAGTAAAAAAAAACACTGAGATTGGCATTAAAATCCCTACTTCATACTTCCAGTTTAAATACATGTCCTGGTCGTGTGATAGACACGTTTTAACATCGTGATTAACATTGTGAAACTGGAATAATTCGGTAGGTTTAGGCAACAAAACGACTTGGTACGGTTAGTAAAAAACCACAGGGACTTCCTACTTCCATTTGATCGAGCCAACCAGCCTCCACCCACCCAGAACGTGTCTTTGTGTCTTTTAAACCGGGGCCGCATGTCTCACAATTACGTGCTATATGTATGAATTACAGTGCTTTTCGTAGTCACTGCTGCGAACAGGGACAGAGACCACCCTGTCCAAGAATAAGAAAGAATGCATGTTCCCATCAGATCAACAGCATGCCTCCACTCCATGACATTTTGTTAAACTCTGATCAAAAGAGGCACCGATATGGCACAACGTATCAGAGCGTAACATGAATTATGCTGTGTTTGTATCGTCTCTAATCGACTCTGACATTGGAATGATGGATGGTTTTAACGGTAGCTGCTTGAGCGCACAAGCAGGATGGAGTTTTATTCTCCGGTCCGATGACGACGTGAGTAACTGACAGCTGTCATCACACTAACAGAGAGATTTTTACAGAGATTTCACCAACTGGCATTGTGTGTCTCTTGGTAACATATACAAGAGGGAAGAAAGGTTGGTGAGAAAATGATTTTAGCTGGGCTGCTACCATGGCAACAGCAGGCTGTAATGGATTTGGACAGCACCTTTGGCTTGTGGCAGCCATTTCTGGACCTTGATTTTGCTTGTTTCTGTCTTGGGTTTTTGTTCTTTCCACCTTTCTTTCTCAAACGCCCTCTAATGATGCTGCTCATTACAGATGCTTGTCAGTCCAGCTAATAAACTCTGATGAGGAGCTCACAGAGCAACACGTACAGCTCTGACTGAGCAAAACGATTAAACAAGATGATAAGCCCGGTGAGCATCCCGCAGAAATTGACACACAGTAGTTAAACGATGATGTGCATCCTCAATAAGATTCAATTTGGTCATTTCCATCCAAAACAGGCTCATAATTGAAAGCTTCCCCACTGATTAATTCAATCTAGTTGGCATTTGTTAGGACATAAGATGCAGGGAAAATGTAAAGGAAATCACATGTAATCCACTTTTGCATTACATTTTCCTTTCTACCTCCAATCGCATGGGATGGCAAACAGTGTGCCAAGTGTCACAGGGAACAGAGTCTTTAATGCAATCCTGGGGGCTCCACCACCCCCTGATGCTGCAGCAGCCTTAGTGAAAATGCTTCATTAATGTTACACCATGATGGGAGCTCAGCATCACCCGTCATCCAAAAGGCAGGAGCCCTATTCTTCTGATTTAGTATCGCTGGGTGTCTGTCTCTCTCTTTCTCTTTCTCTCACACTTTTCCATGAGACAGGCAGAGAGACAAAGTGTCTCTCTCTGCCTGTCATCTTGTATAGAAAACATTCTTAGAAAGAGAAGGCAATTTATGAGGAAGCTGCCCTTTGAACAGGATGGATACAGCCCAGTCCACCTGTGCCCTGAGCCAAATCTCTAACATATTAAGCTCATTACTGTTATTATTTTTTTATATAACCCTTGTTTTTTATTAAGGAAGTTGACAAAGAGCAGAGCCAGAATACAGAACGCTCATGTTGCCAGGCGGCAGCTTAATGTCTGAAAGCACCTTAATGCATGTTCACTTTGGTTTGTGTTAGCATGCTAACATTTTCTAACGAGCACTAAATACAAATATGGCTGAAGCTGATGGGCATGTTGTTAGTTTTGCAGGTATTTGGTTAAAAACCAAAGTAGTGGACAAATGTATATTTAAGCCTGATGGTTGCAGCAGATGAAAAGTTAAGCTTTTATTGCACCTTTCAATAACAAAGCCATTCACATGTACAAAAAAACATCAGAGAAGAGAGAACAATAAGAATTTTATATATATATATATTGTAAAGGGAATTTGGATCCTGGCAATCCATGCAGTAGTTTAAGACATTTCACTGAAAACCACAAATGTCAACCCTATGGTGACATTAGAGGAAAAGTCAAGGGATCATCAAAATCATTAGGAATCATCTTCTGTGAACCATGCATGTCTGTACAAATGTGTGTGCCAATCCATCTTCTAGATATTGGGATATTGCGCTGGATAAGGGAAAACGTTTGACCTGCTGGTGGCACTGATGAAAAGGCCAGAGGATCAGCAAAATCATTAGGATTCCTCCTTCGGCCACCATGGATACCTATGCCAAATGCCATGGCAATCCAACCGATAACTGTTTCGACTTTTAACAAAAAAAAAAAAAAACGTCAGGGATAAAGTCAAGGGATCACTTAAGTCATTAGGATTCATCCTCTAGGGATCACGAATGTCTGTACAAAATGTCATGCCAATCCATCTAATAGTATCTGGACTGAAAATATATGACATGATGTCCGATCTATAAGCAGATGTAGCATTAAATGTAAGTCTCAGAAAGTACCGGAGGAGTCCTGGGAATAAGACGCCGATCCCTCAGCAGACCACTGCCACGGCTCTGTCACTACACTGAATATGATTGGATATCAGCATGCAGAACATGCTGCCTGTCACCATGGAGACTGACATGTATCACTCCGGTTGCCTGACGCACCCATTGGCAGACACAGTTGAGTCTCACTTACTCGGTTGCTGGCCAAAATTAAAGTGGAAAACCACTCCGGGGGCTAATGGAGGATGCATTGAACAGAGAGCGAGACAAGTACAGAGACAGAGAGACAGATGCACTGGCTGACAGGAAATGACAGGATGATTGAGAAGAGCAAAAATTCAAGAGAACGGGGAGGAAAAGGATCGGGATTAACAGTGGAAAACTCCGTCCACTTCTCTGTGTTGTGATGAGTGTATGACAGGCGTTCTCTAAGAGCAGAGATTGATCGATGCTGATCTTTGTCATCTCTGCTCACTCTGAAACATTGGCAAGTGTGCCAAGACGACTGTTTCCGGTTTTTGGCAATTCCTATATCTACCATGTTATTTATGATTCATGACACTTGGAAGGTCACTTAAAGGTAGAAGGACGTGAAATGACGGAGCACGAAGAGCGTCAAAGTCCACGTAGGGAGTATAATGAGCGATTTTCACCTTTCAGGACTTTTTTTAAAGTTATGTAGGCTACGTTACTTAACTTTCTTACATTCCTTATGTAACATTCGTAACCAATGCCACAAAAGTAAGTCATGTATTTGATGAGTTTGGAGTTAGTGCAAAGGCAGTAAAAGTACATGTATTACAATCAAAATAAAGCATCAAAAGTACTTTTTTACTATTCTGAGGTACTTGAGGTACGCACTTTCTGCTACTTCTACTCCACTACTCAGAGGCAAATAGATTTTAGACGGGTAAGATGAGGTTATTTTTTGGTCAGAAGTCATCAAATTCACATGCTCATCAAACCAAATATTTCAGTAGCCTCAGATCACTATCATGTCTGATGACAGTTGCATGGACACAATGTGTGAAAGTATTAATTAATTATTTCCATACATGTTCTAAATGTGTGTTTTCGAAAGAGGAGGGCCGACTGTCCCCCTCACTCTTAACATTTTGTCAATCAAATTTCCAAGGCTCAGAACACTTTAAATTTCATCCAGTAGAGGTCTCCATATCAACTGTTTTCTGATGGTATTCCAAAATGATGAGGGTAAACAGTACATGCATTATACATAATACTGGGTATACAGAAGAATCAGACTCAACTTTATTGGCAAGGAATTTGACTTCAGTTTCCAGTAGTGTGAAATACACTCACGTGTGCCAAGATCACATACAAGTGTAAGGAATAATGTAATTCAGTATAGTATAGATGTGTGATAAGTTATACATATATGTACAGTATACTACAGTATGCTCCGACTGTTGTTTTTGTATATAGACTATGTTGTATACAAAAAGATCTACTCTACAGTATGTGTGTTGCAGGGTTATTGCGCAAACATTGCTCTGTAAAATAATGTGGATGATTTAACGTTCAGTGTTCCGTGAGCTATGTGGCGCCGACTAGAAGGAACAAGTTGAAGGAAATTGATTACGTGCATGGTGTGAGCAGTCTGTGGTGATTTTCTTTCCTGCCTGTCTCAGTCTTTATGGAAGACCCTTTTAGGATTATTTTGCAAAGACATGCAATTTAGATTAATTTATTTCTAATAGCAATGCATTCAACTGATATGGTTTTATATAGTTGATATAGTTTGATTTTAGTTGTTTGTTTTTTTTACATGGATAAAAAGCAACTAGGATGTATTGCATTAATGGAGGTTGAAAACTGTTTAACAAAATATGCCTTGACATTGTTTTTTCATTGCATCAGGTTTTCTGAAAGTTGTTTTAGATAAGAGATATTTCAGGGATATAGAGGGGACAAGTTAGTGATATGCGGAGGCAATCCTCTCTATAAGTATCGCCATACTGTCAGAAGTCATTCAATAAAACAAGCAGTCATCTCTTTTGTCCCTCTGAGGCAACATTTTCAGTCTGTCAGGCGGCATCAGAGTAAAAAGACACAATATATGACTGTCGAAGACAAAACATGCAAGTCATGTTTGTCTTACATTACTTGCCAACTTACTTGTATATTTTCACACAGTTATTCAAACTCAGACTCCAACATTTCTATTTAATAAGATCATTTATA